>QFFB01001660.1:0-11891 GCA_003316465.1 Ramaria cf. rubripermanens
TGTGACTCGCGAGGTAGCACGTAGAATGGTCTGTATGAGCGTACCGTATGTTCCCTCCAGACGGAGTTTCTTGATGTGTCTCCCAAGAGAACAATTGTTTGTAAGAGCGTAAACAAGTGCTCGGGCTTGCTTCCACAAATTCAGCAGGATGGTCTCGTAGAAGAGAGGTGTCGCAAGACGTACCCAATTCTTGCAGCAGGGAAAGGAGAATCCGCGAACGTCTCGTCGTCGACCCTGAGAGATTTTTGTGAAGAAGCTCGTCCGGTATTTGGGAAGCCATGGATTACTGTAAAATCTGATTCAGTAAGAACATGGTAGTTAGTACTTATTGTAACCGTCTTAGCGATTTAACATTAATCATTTGTGACCGTAACACGATCCTCGCGGTGGCAAGCCCAGAAGAAACCTGAGGGTCGCCAGATAATTACTTTAGTACTGTATACTTAACCCCTGTGTTTGCTCGGACATTGTGCGGCCGTAAAATTCACAGCATGATTATTCTTGGAAGACCTAAATAGTTACTGGCGTTACGTGTGCGTGACAGGAAAACGATGAAGAATGATAACAAGGAGTGTGAGTCTGACTAGTTGAAACAATTGATGCAAAGAAACAAAGTAAAGCGTTTTGACGGCAAACTAAAAAAATGATGTTATAATACCTGTGGTTTCCGAGTGCATTCGGGGACGGAAGAAATCAGACACAACAGAAGGTGGGGCAAGTCCGGTCAGAGGTGAGTTCAGTAATCGGACTCGGCGTCGACGACATAAATCACATCCTGTGGGCGAACAAATAGCCCGCGTGATTCCGTCGTCGAGGCGTCCGAAGCCGCAGGTGACACGCTGCGTAATCGTTTTGACCTTTCAACGACGAGTTGCTCCCCTTCGCGCTTTAGAGTCCGATCTCGAGAAAGTCCACCACTTCCTTCCTTTCTCCGTTTCCTTCGCTCATCGGACTCATCCCACTCCAAACCGGCGCCGATATCGAAATAACGCCGGCCACCCCACGTCCCGTCATTCCATTGTCGCCCCTCAAGCTTATCTGCACCCCATCCTTCGCCAACGGGGATCTCGACGCCAACCCATGATCCACGCTCCCCTTCCAGCTCACCGATATAACGTGCGAAGGCTCGAAAACGACTTCGTTTCGACGAGATAATGCATGGTATACCAACATTGAGGGTGGCGCCAAAATTATTCGGTGATTGTGGCGACGGAGGGCCGGGGTCAGGCTCCTGCGGAATGGGCCGTACTGGTCTGAGTGGTCGTTGTGTGCCTGAGGTGGCCACTGAATCAGTGATCGTATCGGTGGACTCCCTTCGTGGTACACTCTTCACACTCCTGGCTTTGAGAGTAGAGGTCTCACTGGCAGTGGAGCCTGATGGCGTCGTGCATATCTCACCAACGCCATCTCCAGCAGACCCATTGGCCTTCCCCTTACCTTTCTCAGCCGCGCTTGATGTCGTGCCTTTCGACACAGGAACAATCCTGGGCAATCCCGGCACTGGTGGCCTGCCAATCGACTCCCGTTTTTCTACAGCCTTGGCTGCAGCGGCCTTTCCCGCAGCGGCCCTGCTTGTCATCGACACGGCTGAGACGTTGGATCTTACGGAGGCAGTAGAGGTGGGCCGATTAGGCACTGGCGGCAGTTTTTTCGTGTCCCCTCTTTTGGGACGCGACGCAGTACTTATACTTGCTATAGATGAAGCAACAGATGCTGTCGACGCTGTCGACGTCCGCCGGGGTCGAGTCATCTGGCTCGGCTCAGTCGTTTGTGGTCCAGCCGTTGCATTTGAAACGGTAGAAGCGACGGACCCACGACGCGTATCGTTGACGTCGGATTTCGCTGTCTTAAACGTCGTCGAAGCATCACTTCTGGTTGATGCTGTCGAGACTGGCCTCACTTCATCTTTTCTTGCGGATAGTTTCGAATTTGACCTGGCTGCTGCTTTCGAGGGCCCGGCTGTCGCAACAGCGTGGGTCCTACGGATAGTAGAAGCATGCGAGCGGACCGAGGCCGCCACGGATTTCGGTCGCTCAGAGGGTGTAGCATTACTAACGGCACTGTTCCTGCTAGACACCGTCGAGAGTCTTGGTTTGGACGCGCTGGGTGCCCGGGACGCCTGCGATACTTGAGAAGGTGACCTTGATGGCTGGGAAGGCGCAATGGATGTCTGTGAAACCTGAGACGGTGCTCGTGATGCATGTGATGGAGGCTTTGCTTTCGATACGCGTGAAGGAACACGAGGGGATGTCGTCGATGCCGAAGCAGACGCTGCCGGCCCTGCCGGACCTCTCGCCCTCACAACCGATGCGCGTGATACCGTCGACGCCACAGACCTGACCGAGCTAGCAGACGAGGCCAACGTATCTCGCAAACCGGTACCAGATTTGGCCATGTTCCGATTGAGCACGCTTGCACGGAGAGAGGTCATGCTTGCAGTATCACCGTCACCCTCTGGCTTTCCCGCCGTGGAAGGAATGGTAGCACGCAATCCTGTACGCGTTGGCGGTCCTTTCGTAGGGCCCGACGGCTGGGGCGGGCGCATAAGGTCTTCGAGAGGGACTTCAAGTTCTGAAAACACATGTGTGTATCAATGAAAGACAACCCAGGGTCACTCTTCAATATACGAGACGCACCATGACTGAGTTCCTTAAGTGCCCAGCCTTCAAGGTTTTCGAAACCGCCCTCTTGCTGCACACCAGCCCATCGTACTCGCATCCATTTCACGATATCCATGCGTGTTATTTCGACCTGCTGGCGTATTCCGCTCGTGTTTGACAAAACCGTGGCATTCGGATCCTCAGGGTGCGGACGCAGAAGAATGGATGATACGAGGGTCTGGCGTCAACAGACGAAAAAAATAAATCACCATCATCAATGCACATCAACTTTATATGCACCAAACCCACCTGATAAACTATTGCGGCATTTTGGTGGGTCAGCCCTCTCCGCACACAATCCATCACCCAATCTACCTTCTCACCGTCCTCAAAGCGGCCCCCATCCGCGTCCATGACACTAAGCCACTCGGGTTGTTCAAAACACGCATCTACATGCTCACACAGTACATCATCCACGTTTTTTCTAGCCGCGAGCACCACCTCTCTTACAGTATGCGCCCAGGCGTCCATTACTGAATTGAGCCGCGTCAACGCGCGTTGTGCCGCATACAGTAATGGGAATACGTTCAGAGGAATGGTACGCTTCTGCACACCACGCAATAAAGAGTCGCGAGTCTTCTGTGGGAGAGCGGCAAACTCCGGAGTGCACCACCCATCCCCAAAAAGCCCCACCAGGGTACGCCGCGCACCATTCGTCAGTTTCTCATTCTTGACGTCCTCAAGAGTTGCAAACTCAAGAACTCGCGGTGCGCGCCGGGCGCATTGGCGGCATTTGCATCCGGTCACGCCCCACTTGCCTGCAGTGAGGGTCTCGTACTCATCGAAGGGCATATAGGCATGAAACAAGCCATGACACATGTCTTCTACAATACGGGCCTCGATCTCGGCGTAAAGAGAGGCCATGGAGAGATAGGTCGCTGCTCGCATGATGTGAAATGCAGTCTCGAGATCATACGTGCGATGAGAAAATGAGAGGGTCCCAGTATAGATATAGCCGAGAGTGAAGTGGAGAGATGCTGGGGTGAACGGTGGAGAGGGGAGTGTGAGCGTTAAGGGCTGCCCGGGCGCGGGCGCGGGCGGGGCGAAAGCACCAAGAAGTTGTGTACGGAAGTAAGGGGATCGTGACACAAGGATAAATCGATGTGATGAGAAGACCGCAGTCGCCATTGGATCCCCCTGGGTTGATGATGAAGAGGACAGGTTACCTGACAGCTGTATACGGACGTCCGAGTATAGGCGAGAACGCCACATAAAGACAAGGTCCTTGCGGAGTTTTTCTAAGCGGTTTTTTTCACCATCACCTTCATCGCGCTTCTCGGGGGAATCGAACAGGAACTCGAAAGCATCACCAAAGCTTTTTCCTGTGTATAGATACTCGAGCTCCTGGCTAAACAAGGCGGAGGCTATGGTCGTGGTTAGACGCAAGAGCTGACCTGGAGTTGTCGAAGGTGCGGGGGACAGGGCACGAAGAGCGCTACTATTAGGGGAAGGGGAACTGGCAGGCGACGGCGCCTCTATGCTCATAGATAAACCGAGGGACACAGCTGACTGGGCCGGCATGGGAGAAGGGCCATAAGGAGACGGAGATGCTACGGGAGCGGGCCTGAATGAAAAGTATCGCGCTTGGAATGTTGGTGGTGCACGGGCATACACCATTGCTATGTTGTACAGGTAATCATCTTGGACTCAACAGCGACAGAACAAACACACCTTTGTGGCCCCATACTTCTTCTGAAGGAAGTGCATCCCCCTCATTTAGTAGCTCCCACACCACATCTGGAAATCTGTCCCTTGCATTGTTGAACAGCTGCTCGAGATGTAGCTGCCAGTCAGCCGTGGACGCCTGGCATGCTATCTCGAGGGCGACCGGGGGTAGTTCTTCAGCAGGAGAGGGAGCTGGCGCCATTAGATGGTATAATCGAGCGTAGTGGACGATGGGTATCTTGCTCCAAGGCAGCCGCTAACACTTCCCACTCGCAGAATAAATCTGCTTGGGAGCGACGCCCACAGTAGGCTACGTGCGACTTGAAAGAGCTAGCTGCTGACTTTGATGGTAATCCGTGTAAGACCTGCAATTGTGCAAAGCTACCCTAGACTTAAAAAGTGTGGGACGGTTAGAGCAGGTTGCAACGAGGATAAGATGACAATTACTAGACGCACAGGATGGACGGCAGTAAACGGCAAGGTAGAGTAGCGGAGCTTATGTAATTTTCGCTCTTATTTTATACAGTACTGTCATCAAGCCTCATCTCCCGCCGCCGTGGGAATAGGGATTACTGTAAAGTAATAGATAGTAACCCACTGAACTACCTTCATGGACGCCGATTCCCTTATAGAAAGCCCATTATATTTGCCCACATGTTCTCAATACAGGCATATCTCCGTGTCATGTATACTTACTGACTACCGTAGCGTTTCGACCAAGTGCATGTCTTGTGTAGCTCTCGAACGGTCGGACAAAGACATGCGGGTTTCAAAATGTTCGTACACCCTATATTTCTGGCAGTAATAGGAACCCACAAAACACCTTAAGGCTCCTTTGAAGTGTGTATCAATAAACCGCGTTCGACGAATTTTGAATAGCCTGTGGTTCGCTACGCGTCAGTGCACGGTCCCTCGGAGCAGAAATCTTCACGTATGGTATCTCGAACTCACGAAGTAACAATGCAGTGTTTATTTTTACCTGAAGGAACCAGTACTATATACAGTATCTGGCGCAAATTCCCGCAATGCCTACGGGCCAACGCTCAGTTGACGGATTAAATAAGTCGACTGCTTTGTCAGATACTGGCTATATGGTACAAATCAATGTTATGATCACTAGTCCCACTTACTAATACTAATGTGTTTTCGCGACGTCGCTGGTTTGCATCTCGCAAACTTTGCTTAAAGTTCATGACCACCCGTCCGTCGGTTCAAGTATAACGGTTATATGGGACAAGAGTATTCACCCGCAGGTGGAGGCGTGAAAGGCCCATAATCACAGAAAAACATTTAACTGCAATAAGATTAATGCGCCCCGAAAGCAAACTTACTATAAATCAGTCAAACCACCACTATGTCGCGCATACCAGCCTGCCACACTACCCATCAATAAGATTGCACTCCCAGCTATCACACCAACCATCTCCATCATCAACGCCCTATACTCCTTCACCAACCTAGTCCCGCCCGCCGGGTCGGGCTTGACTTCCTCCACGCGCCAGACGTCCTTCCCAACGTCTCCGCTCTCAGTCCTCGGACGGAATGTCGTGCGTCGCATACCAAGCTGGAATCTGACCACTCGAACTAGAGCCTCTCGTGTGAGTGCCGCACGTTTGCGCCACCAGCCACGTCGCGGATAGATGCAAGAAAAAATCATTGGAACTTGCGCCAGGGTGAGACTCCACAGTAAACGAAGTTTGGCCTTTATAGGTGTGGGAGGCACACCGAGATGATTGGAGAGGGATCCACCAAGGAGATGCCGTGTAATTGCACACTGATGCTCAAATGACCTTGGAAATGGCGGGCGGCCCGACGAGGCTAGAAGAATAGGTATAGTGGGGAATACAGGTCGAGGGCAACCTGCGGGGGATGATTCAGACGTGAGAAGGTGTAGTATGGTCGAAGCAAGGAACTTGGTTGTCGTGTCTGGCGACACAAAATGTTTGCGAAGAATCGCCGGGTCTATACCAAGATAAAACCCAATGTGACGCCACGTCGCAATGAAGGAAAACAATTGAGATCTTGGAGGGGAGGGGAAGGGAAGGGGATACAATCGCTCGAGGCACCAGAGTGGAGCTGCACTGAAAGATCCCAATCTGTCACGTGGAGTTTCAGCAGGTTAAGCACACCACATATGGTCTTTCCGTACGTTGCTGCCATGTCCTCCTGATTGATGGGAACACCATCATCCTCGAAATTATATGAGCTTTTGAAGAACTTCTGCCGTTCGAAGATGCGGCGTCGGGCTACCCCGTGTAGCAAGCGAACACGTAGAGCAGCTTTCCAACCATCTTCTCCAGGATCGAGGCAACTGACAGGTATAGCACCTACTGCCATACGGGCCGCCCCTGCAGGAGCGCAGCCCATGGCATCTAGCACAAATTGAAACGTTTCAAGGAGACGTGAGTATGTCTTGTCATTCATTTCTGAGGTGATTTCTGCCAAATCAGAGGAATTTGAGTTCTTTGTTGGAGGTACCAAATAGGACACCGACTGCAGAACCCGGGTAATTCGGGGGCTATGTGGAGTGTCAAGCTTCAATTTTGGTCCGGCCAAACACTGCGAGAATTCCCACCTGGCAAATCCACCTGCGAGGCTAAAGTGCATTAAGCATTGCATGATTGCGACAGAGTGTTGTAGGAAGAATGCCTGCGCTTCAAGTATTTCTGAAGGACTTGCTGCTATATCGTCCGGGGGTGGCTGCGAGACATGGTCGAGCAAGGCTTGTGATGGTCCTCCTGGATGGAAAGCTGCGTCTAACTGTAGACGCTCGAGTAAGTCTATACCAGTGCTGGAAGATGTGCTTGCAAACATTGAGTCGAGAGCCTCGTCGCACATAGGATCTCCTGTCGATCTCCAGGCTTCAAGCTCGGAACCTCTCAAGCAATTGGAATCCCATTCGAATATATGGTCCCATCTCTCAACCACGTCACCGCTTTGTAGCCACTCTGTTTGCACAGGATCCTTCAAGTGAATAATACGTGATA
This sequence comes from Ramaria cf. rubripermanens, assembly GCA_003316465.1. NCBI lineage: Eukaryota > Fungi > Basidiomycota > Agaricomycetes > Gomphales > Gomphaceae > Ramaria > Ramaria cf. rubripermanens. The sequence continues at coordinate 7,313 of QFFB01001660.1, forward strand.
CATCGACAGATTTTGAGAATTCGCCAATGTAGAACGGCATGAGATCAGATAAAGCCAGCTGTGTACTTTCCAGAGTTGGGAGATAGTATCACGTGTTATCAGCCTGAGACTTCCACACTTATCCGCACATGGGCACGATACTCAGAACAGTCCATTTGTTCAAGAAATCTGTTAGGTAGATTTAAAACAAGCGTGAAGACGTAAATACAGAGGACAATTGAATGAATACGTCGTAGGTTGTCCGTCCAAAAATTCTCCTAAAAAAAATTGCTTATTATATTATGTATTATTAATCGCACCAATTATGGTAATTCAAAATCGCGGTTCTAGGTAGCTAGTCTGTTCCTTTTTTTTATAAGTTTCCAAACATGATCCAAAACAAGTGTATGTGCATGTCCATCACTGGACGAGAATGGCGGGTCACAACTCGTAACAGAACGTACATAGAGAACGGGAGAAAACTATTGTCGTCGTCGTCAGGCTGCTCATATGGGTGGGTACCTTTAGTAAACAAAAATACAAACAGACAAACAAACATGCAGCGGTATCCCGGTCAAAATAACAAGTTCAGATAAGAGTGTCAGTCTGGACGGTGCGGGTATAAACTCCACCGCCCTTTTGGAGGTGGTCGCCCACCCATATAGATCAGAACATATGCTACAAGCGGCCCTAGGCCACATCGATTCTTCTATTGGCTCACCCTATGCGCAGTGTAGTGTAGTGAGGGTTGCACGTTCCCTGGATGAGTCCTGCTCGCCCGACTCGTCTCGAGCGAGGGGTTACTTTGCATCCTCGTCCATAGCGAACAAACCGTCCGCATCGTCATTGGTGATCACAGGCCCAGAAAGAGGGCTCGACAATGGGTGCGACGCCCACTGCTGCCTCCTGAAACCCATGCCCATCGAACCGGGGCTGGGGCTCGGACCACTGCTGTTACCGCTGGGCGTCCCCATGCCACCACTTCGTGACCCAAATAACGGTAGCCGATCGAAGGGATCACGGCTCATCGCAGATGGACTTGCTTGACTTAAGCCCGCTAAAAAATCGCCAGATGACGAGAACCCGCTGCTCATCCCACGTCCCACGGCCCCCCCAAGGCCAGGACTTGGACTACCACCTTGCAAGCCGGGGATGTGGTGTGGACTTGTGCTTGTGCCAAGTGCAACAGGTGGTTTGATGTGAATCCGGCTCAGACCCGCCGCGAGACCCTGTGGCAGGCTCTGCCCAGGCGCGTGTTCCTGCAATGCCCGTGCAGACGGGCTCAGTGGATTGCCATTGAAGACCTCTTCCCCTGCACCGGGGATCGGGCGTGGCTGCTGAAGATTAAAACTATTTGAGGTCGACGTGGCGGGATGTTGCGGTTGCGGGCGGTTGAAACTGTATAGACCTGTAAGGGGAGGCGAAGCGAAGCCGCCAGTCGAGGGTGATTCAGCACCATTGAAACCAAAGTGAGCGTTATTTGGGTGTGCGGTGTTAGGAGAGTCAGAGAAGGCACGGGAAGCAGGCATGGAGGGACGTCGAGGCATAAAACCTGTCGAAACATTTGAGGTACCCAGTAGCGACGGGCTGGGGCCACCACTAGGCCGTATCTCAGAGCCGTTCTCATTCCATATGTTCTTGACATTGTCCATGAGACTTGCAGCCGGTACAGAGCGGGAGTACCGATGGTGCTGCTCCAACGTCGGTCTCTGTCCTCCCGTGCGGCTCCACCTCCGTTTCTTTTCCTCCTCAGTCAAGAGTTCGTTCAAACTAGATGGTAAGAACTCCTCCAAGTCGTCCTCTTCGTCGTGTAATCCTCCAAGCGCGGAACCCATAATGTCCCATCCACGAATGCCACCGAGCGAAGCAGCTACGCCACCGCCGCTTACTAGAGTGTTCCCCGAGGCCTTGATTTGAGTGCTAGCGGAAGAATCCCGATCGAGACTATACGACATAAATAAGGATTTAGTTCCAGGTGCAGAAAATGGTGAAGTTGATGGCATTGCGGCGCCTGCGCCTACACCTGAGCCACTGGGAGAGGTAGAGGGAGAGAAACCATTTATACGGTGCCCTCCATGAGGCGCTGGCTGAGACGTAGGCGTATGACCAGGGGAAGAACGGGGTGGAGATCCTATTGGTCCGAACCCAAAGTCACCAGATCCATTCTGACGGGGATAGCCACGACGAGTAGACGGTGTAGAAAGAGGCAGGGGGCTGGGACGTTGAGTGTCCTGTTGAGAAAGAGCAGAGGCACTGTTTGACGTTGTCGACTCGGGGGCTTGAACCGTTGCCGTTGTCTCTTCGCTGGACTCGGCACCGACACTTGGAACAGATCCATCCAACTCACTCTTCCCTGACAATTCGACTTGTTTTGTCTGGCTTTGAGCTTGTACACCTTGATCAAAGTCGTCCGGTAGCCCGAAGGGAAAATCCGTGTCCCGCAATGGTGGTGCCGGAGCAGAAGGTGATATCGTCGCCTTCGAGATAGAAATTGGCGCAGCACTCCTACCAATACCTCGTCCAATCCCAATACGCAGGCTTTCTTCTTTGGCACCACCGCTTCCTGTTTTACGGCGGTCACCTCGGGCTCCTCCACCGCCCGCAGCAGCCGCGGCCTGCTGTGCTGCCTTCTTATTCTTCCTATCCATAGACATTGGTTGGCCGGGCAGAATATGTGCCAGAGCACATTTGTGGCCAAACTTGCAATTCCCCTTTACGAACCATTGGCAAACATCCTTTTGTTGTCCAGGTTCAATGACATGGTGGGAGAAGGGGCAAGAGGAACCAGCGGTACATTGGCCAAGTTTAAAAAACTTGCAGGGCACATGCGACAGGTCCTTAGCTACGCTTGGTTCTTAGAAAAATTTCTACGATGGTCATCTTGCAAGTCGCACTCACTTTTGGCCTGACTGCTCTTCGCCTTCGACCCGTTCTTATCTTTATCTCTGTCACTGTCTCGGTCTCGCCCACGGTCGCTAATGCCACCATCGACCGACTCCAAATTCTCGCTTGGCATGCTGGCAACGAACTACAAATCTTCTTCAAAAACACCACAAGCTGCACAGCGACAAGATACAAGACAACGTGATGGAACAGTAAGAGAGAGATGAATGAACAAAGACGAAGGACTGATAACTCAGTACAGAGGCACGCTGATTATATAGAGGGGCGGTCAGGCGGAAGCTGGCCAGAATGTGCAAGCTTGGCTTTCGTAGTCCGACAAGCGCTCAGTGTAATTCCGTCTGACAGAGGCAGTTATAGGGGTTCGGAAGAAGAATGCTGCTTGTTGATATACAACACATAAACCAGTGTAATTCTAGTCTTAGTGGAAGCTATAACTCCTTATCAGCTATACACCCAAAAAGCAGAACAGAAAACCAACACCCCCGACCTATAGTGACTTGGGGACAGAGTAGGCCACAACCATCGACAGACGCACAGGAGGCCACCTTTAATGCCACCCCCTGTGGCGTGCCATATGGATGGGACGAACTCTATCATTGGGAATCCTACTGCAGGATGGAGTGATGAGGAGCCAGTGCAGCACATCAAGTCTAAGTCGTTGTACCCAGCAAGGATAACAAAGAAACCGTAAGCTTCTAACCACTTAAGTTTCTGTGATCCCTGGCGCACAGCCATATATACCATCAAACTAAGCAGCTATTCCTGACACTTGTCATCTGCTTCCACGCATCGAGCTCGCCTAGATTAAGGACATCAGGAGGTACAGGGTGAGAAGAAAGGAAACCTAACGTTCATAGGAGTCTCTGGAGCAATATAAGTTGCTTCCGTATATGGACATGGATCGGGCGAAGTTGTTGAAGCTCCCCACACACAAGAAGATGACGCAGCCAGCGAAGCACTTGACGATAAGCGACGCGCGAGGATATGGACGGGGCGATAGGGAAAGCCTAGCTGTATAGCATTTCGAGCAAATGAGCTATTATTTGACATTTAGGACAGCCCTGTGAACAACCATCAAGAGACTAGGGGGGACGCAGGGGCTCAACAGTGGAGCCATCGGACTGTTTAAATAAACATAACTTGGAGGAATTCAGGTGGTACTCAGGGAGATGGTCTAGATTGGGCATACTGCGGCCCTCGTCGTAACCAAAATCAGTGTCCTGTGGGTCGGCATCGGAGTCTTGCCCTGCGGACACGACATGAGATATGCAAACGTCCTTCTGTGACAAGAAATTACTTTAACCTATTTAATACCTCCATGTAGCTTCACAGGGGGGCTCCAGCATTAAGTTTTCGCGGGCCGCGAGTGGTTGAGATCCATTACTGGGTGACTGAATGGCGCTAAGACTATACGTTGCCATTTCTAATCGACCTTGGGAGCGCGCATAAGAAACAAAGCGGCCATCGGATACAGATGGAGACGGGATAGGCGGCTTTGCATGATCCTACAATCAAATATACTAACGGAATAAGCCAAGATGAGTACTTATACTTGATCCATTATTACATTCGAATTCGTGCTCTCGCGCTTTAGTACTTCTTCAATGCTGATGTATTTTGAGGTCAGACGACAGACTAGGTGATACCATGAGCATGCAGCAACATAAACATCAAAAAAGTGGTGGGGGAGGGTTGT
>QFFB01001663.1:2028-15116 GCA_003316465.1 Ramaria cf. rubripermanens
ATGATCCCTGACTCCACTCGTGATCTGTATTGAATACCTCTTTCACTCCAACTCAGAACTCATTACTATTACCTCCTTACATGTGCCCCTAGTATATAAACCCCTGTATTCATACTAAGTAACCTCAGTTTGAATATCGACCACATTTCCATGTTAACCTTCCGTAGTGTTCTTAGTACACTTCCGCTATTACTTCTGCACTTCCACACATACCGTGGAACTGTGCTACATTACTTGATCCCTCTGTTCTGAAGCCTTGGGACCCTGTGATTGTTTGAGAGGCGCAGCATATAAGCTGAAGCTGAAGTTCCTTCTGATCCGTCTTCTGTTCTCTGTCTTATGGTCTACATACCTGTAACACCTAGTGTGAACACAATAATAAACTCATAAGCATTTTATTATTACATATCTCTAGGCCTTAAATTTTATTAACAACTTGGCAAACTCATGAGCCACACCCAACCTTACCAACAAGCTTAGTAAAGACAGTAATGTCCTTCTCAATGAATGACAATGTTGGATCAACCAGGAGCTTGGCCTACTTTGCAGTGTCAAAGGCTATATGATCAAGGACTACCCAGAGGCAAGTAAGAAACCTACTGATGTTAAGGAGAGTATTCATAAAGTCTATGTACTATGAGGTAAGAACATATAGCACATATTATACAACTACTATTTCTAATAAATATAAATGTTGTAATACTATAGTTATGACACAATCCTGATTAGTATAAAAGTTCTGTATGAGCACATACATCTTGGATGAAATGATATATTAGATTATTATCTAAACAGCTGTAATGGTATAGATAGTTAGGATATCAGAAGAAGTATATGGTATGTATCACAAGGATATTCTTAAAATGATATGTATGATAGATTCTAGTACTAATTGTGTAAGAAGATTAGTATAAGATATAATAAAAGATATTAGAAATACAGATATACAGTATGGGAGTGGATATGGTAGACAGCCAATTGGATTTGAGTTTTTAGGGTTATGGTTAGGTATATCCTATAAATTCTAATATACTCTTTAGTACCCCCTCTAATATCTATTTCTCTTTATCTAACAATATAAAAGTATAACAGAAATATATACATCTCTTAAAAAGATTTGACCACCCTCCAAACAACTCACTGGGATCTAGGGGAAGGTATAGCAAGACTTCAGATGTGAAGACTGAATTCAACTCAGCTTTGACCTTGGAGTTGAAAAAATAATCAGCAACCTTGGAACCACACAATCCAAGGATTGTGGTACTTCAGCCATGTGTTTAGACTTAGTGCTGTTTCTAATTCCTTGTCCAAAGACTCTCCTTACATAGTTTTGACTTTACCTTTGATCTCCATGGTCTCTTTCATAGCATTAGTTGACTGTGGATATTCCAATTGTTTTATTTCTTGTGAAATAAATATGTGTGTATGTATTTATAGATCATTCCAAGCGCACTGGGCAGTTCCAGCATTTGGGTGATGTAGGTGATGGACCAATCTGTTGGGTCCAGATGATGTAAATTAGGAGGGTTCAATATTCAGGTCTGGGTGGTGTGAAAGGTTTGGTACAGGTTTGTAGGTAATTGAGGTCTAGTGATTTATAGTTTAATGTTTTATACAATCATAGAATATAATTCAAGCTTCAAACGAAGCTGAATCAAGTAGAGGTTTGTTATGAGAGGAATATTCAAGACAATTGCAATATATGCAAATTATCTTAGTAATTGCTTTAACTAAAAACTTCAAACAACTTTGGAGAGATGAATATTGTCACTACTAATTCTACAGTACAAAAACTAGCTATTTAACTAGTTACAATGAGTCAAAACAAATGTTTTCAATGATAAATTACCTAATCAAATGAAGACAAACATCCCAAAGAGCGGAACTCACACTGTATGTACTCAAGGATAGGAGGTGTATGGATGACATGATTTGTAACTGTTATACGCATAGGAGAAACATATATGCAATCCCTTTGACTTACAATCATAATGTTCATGCAGGGTGAACTTGACTCAAGCATATTCATAAATAGCGTCTTGGTGCTTTGGAATCATCATTGGATATAGGGTGGTGCCTTGGGGCCATCTCCAATCAGTGATGTCATTCAGGTTATTAATGGAATGTCTGGGTGATCCATCAGTGAGATAATAATGGATCGTTTGGCCACAGGACTCATAGATAGATTAATTCCTTTGCAATGTTTCAAGGATCCTGAAATGGGAGTGGTAGTTACTGGGGTCGGTAGGTGTTTGGATGCCAATTAAATATGAAATAATATCTTTTTAGTATTAATATTCAAAAGAATATTAATATACTTTAATATTTTTATTTTTATTCATAATACAAGGTATGTATATGAGTCAATGGATATATAGGGGTGTGTATTGTGATATGAATCAAGAAAGTCTGTTAATGTTACATTGCCTAGAAAGTGTGCAGGGACTAAAATAATAGATATGGCACTTGTATGACATGAGTGGAAGGGATAACAAATTGTAGTAGTATTTATGTCTGAAAAATAGCTACTTATACTACTGATTGACTGGCCTAGCTATAATAGGAGCTAGGGATGAAAATTGTGGCAGGGCAAATAAAAGATAGGGAACAAGTGTATGTGCCTGTGTTTTGGGCACAGGACTTCAATGGAGTGGTCGAGTGGGGCAGACATATTACCTATATGACATGTATCTACATGATAGGAAGGTGGGGATGTGTAATTGTATATATATAGTATGGGTGAGAATAGGGAACAAAGAATGGGGCTGGTATTGGCTAGTAAGGTGATCACTTTGGGAGGGTGATCACACTGGATGTTTACAATGTTAGTATGCGGGTGGATATGCCCGGATCTTCAAGATTCAAGCATTTTTAGTGTCAATATTACAATATTATTGAATCCAAGTTTGTAGAGAAATATGCATTGACTACATATTCCATTACCCGACTTCCATTAAAACTATTTGATGGTAGCACTAACACTATTATTACCCAAACTTTAGTTCTCCTATCTGTTTTACAACTGGCAAAGCACACTCAGTTACTATCTATATAACCTTGCTTGACTCAAGTTGCTTGGTGGTACTTGGCCACAAGTGGCTTGCCAGCTACAATCCCTCAATTGACTGGGCATTGGGTAGTATTACTTTCAAGACCACCAAACCAATCTCACCTCCAGCTCCCTCAGCTACCTTAGCTCACTCCACTATGCTTTCTGTTATTACAAGTAAACAAAGGACTTAAAGGACAGTTTCTCATCTATATTATCATTTCAATGGACAATCTAGCTACTTTCATTCTTCTTCATCATTCAATTTGCTTTCATGGACTTTTCTGCTTTTACAACTTGCCCCATTGGTGAAGGAAAATTGAATGACACGTATCTAAAAGCTTCAAACTCTGAGGAGTCTTTAAAAACTCTAAGCTCCACATGCATATATTTCATCTCAGCTTATTCCATCATCTCAGTTCAGCCCAGCCAGATGACACAGCCCTACCCATCAATTATCAGTTCATTGTTATCCCCATGCTGGCCATCAACAACACAGCTTTAAACTCTATTCCCCTTCAGACCTTGGAGTCCCCAGCATCACCCTCATTATTACGATGGTCACTTGATTTGGAAGATATTCAAAGACATGCCAAGCTTCATCATATACTTTACCCCCAGTCACATAAAGCAGCATGGCTCTCAACAAAGAAGTCACATTCCTATATTCCGAAATCATATGCTATTGGAGATTCTGTGTTTTTCCAAGATGATGCGCAGCTGTTCACGTTCCTTAGATGCATGGGCAAGGTCGTTCACAACGAAGGAAGGGAAGAATATGAGGCAGAATTCTGGGCCACATACCCAACCAAACCTCCCATGTCGATCCGACTTAACCTTCATCATAGAGCTACTCAAGACCATATACAACTGTCTCCCCCTCACATTCTATCATGGGAGTGGATCAAGGAGAAGCTCAGGAGTTATTTCTGTTGTTGATTCATCACCCTCACTCTTATGACTCAATTGCGCTGACTAATGCCATGACTCATCTCCGAGAAAGTGGACCATTTGTATGACTATGATTGGTGGATATTTATAGTGTTCTTGTTATGATTCACTTCATTTCAGAATGACTCACCTCATTTCTATTTTAGTTAGTCTTTTCTCATCATGACTCATACTTGTTCTATTTTTGGATCTTTTATTATTCATTCACCATACTTTACCCCTATCTGACACATTCTTGCTTACTTTTGCTATTGTAATTTCTCCCTTGTTTCCCCTTTTCTGTTTTGTGTTCTGACCATTACTCATTCTGACTCAGACCTACTTGCTCATCATATGACTCAACCCATCGCAGTGCATTACATCATTGTAGCTTGGGGATGTGTATATAAAGGGCTCAGTCTCTCAGTACAATAACAAGTCAAGTTCAGTTCGCAAGTCAAGTTTCTCTCAAGTCTTATGTTCAAGTCCAAGTCAAGTCCCAAGTTTAGGGCACCAAGTCCAAGCTTTGTCACAGGACATAGCCGCACATACGTCACAAGTCTATGTCATATGTGACACACGAAGCCAGGTCATTATCACAAGAAGTCCCCTGTGTTATATCCCAGAAGAACAGGTTGTATGACTTGTTCTCAGTACCAGTCAACCCACAGCTGTAGTCTCTTTGCCCATGAACAACTGCATTATAGACCGTCCAGGTAGAAGGACTGTTGCATGCAGGCTAATAGGTATTATTCCTGTTAGTGCATCTTTATCAGTTTGGACACCACATTAAGGTACATTCATATGCGTAATGTTATCCAAGGTGCACATTTGTGCATAGTTACATGTGAGGTGCATTCAAATGCATAGCACACTACTTAGAGTGTAGTGTCAGTTCTCTTTCTTTCTCATTACTACTGATCAGATCACTTTTATTTCTACTCTACTTTGTCTAGCTAGTGAAGTCGACCCCTAATAAGCCAGGGGCTTGAGTTTTCACATGACTACTCCTTAAATATTACGGACTATTACTTATAGTTAGTAGAACCTGAATACAACATTCTTGCTTTTTCACCCCTACTATCAGTTTGGCCTTCTGTTATGCTTAGTTCCATTTTACCTGAAGTTTATGCACCTTGAAACTGTTGTCCAGCCCTGATTTGACAGCTAGGATCTATTTGTTCTCATATCAGTTTACTCTTTGTTCCACACATTCTGATTCTACAAAGTCAATTCTCCTATCACATAAAAAGTCATTGACACTAGCCCTTGCATTGCTTTTACACTTTCAATGAGCACCTTGTCCCCAACCTCCAAGCCTCCTCCACCACCCCTGAAGTTGGTAGCACCTCTCATTTCCCTAGGAAATCCCTCTACCTTCTTACACACCAGCAAGCTAGAAGGATCCAAGGTGTTCCAACTCAATCTTGCATCACCTGAGCTCCTAGCCCAAGGTTCAACCTTAGTCAAGGACAAACATAGCTCTCAGAAGGTATACAAAAATATGTCCCTGAAGCTTACCATGAGTTTGCAGATGTCTTCAGCAAAGCCTGAGCTGATACACTGGCATCACACCATACCTATTATCTCAAGATTAATCTTGAAGAAGGGACTGCCCCTCTGATCAGCCCTATCTACCACTTTCAGATTCCAAGCTTAAACCACTGCACAAGTTTACTGACAAGCACTTGAACATGGGTTTTGTTCAACCCACTCAGCCTCCACATGGAGCTCCTGTACTGCTCATCAAAAAGAATGGTGGGTCACTACAGCTATGCATTAACTTCTGAGGTCTTAACAATATCTCTAAGAAGGACTGCTATCCCTTGCCACCCATCACTGACTTACTAGATTGTTACAGACATGTAAACTGGAAGATGGGAGATGGATTGGAAGGGACTTCAGCTTTAGCTTATATGTTGCATCTCTTGAACAATCACCAGGTCCCAAGGATTTCAGAATCAAGTGACAAGTAGGTAACAGAGTATACAGTAGTTCTGTGGTATGTGCAGAAGTAGTGGAAGTGTACCAAGAACACAACAGACAAGGGTTAACATGAAGTGTAGTCAATATTCAAACTAAGGAAATTAGTACAAATACATAAGATTATATATAAGAGGGTACATGTAACTAAGTAGGAGTAATGAGTTATGAGTTGGAATGGAAGAGGCATGTGAGTTATGAGTTGGAATGGAAGAGGCATGTGATGCAGATTGGAAACATATTTGGGGAACATAATGTAGAGAAGGGGGACATAAGAGTAATATATATATATAAGGTACCCATCATTTGTCAGTAAGGGGACACAGGTGTTCCACAAGGGACAAGGCACCATTGCTGACAGAGGGGCTGAGGGGGGATGGAGAGCTGAGTAAGGGTATACTGGTTTCTAGAAGCAATGATGCAGAAGGTGGAACTGGAAGTACAGAATGCACAGATATAACATATATGCTCCAAAGCAAGCTTGCCTCTACACCAAAATCAACCTCTGGCATGCTTAGCACATCATCTGAATTACAGAAGGAGATGAGTGGAAAACTGCCTTTAGGACTTGTTATGGCTCTTTTGAGTGGTTAGTTATGCCTTTTGGTCTCACTAATGCATCTGCTGCCTTTCAGGGGGTTATAAATGACATCTTTGCTGCCATGCTCAATGTATGCATGGTAATTTACTTGGACAACATACTTGTCTACTCCAACAACTCCATCTTGCATGAGCTTCATGTCAAGGAAGTACTTTGGTGACTTCAGAAACACAACCTCTTTACCTGAGAGGACATGCAAGTTTCACCAAACTATGGTTGAATTCCTTGGTTACCTCCTCTTTCCTAAAGGTCTCATTATGGATGAGGCAAAGGTTAAGGTTATTGTGAACACATACACATAACTGTGCCTTTCTACTCTCATATGTGTAAAAGCAATGTGAGGGCAAGTGTCGAAGTCTTTTATATGATAGGGGAACTATCTTTGTAGAAACAAAATGTGTGGAATGAAGAGCAAATTGATGTAAGAGCAGATAAATCCTAGCCTTCTAATCGGGGCTGGACAATGATTTCAAGGTGCATAAACTTCAGATAAAATAGAACTAAGCATAACAAAGACCAAACTGATGGTAGGGGCAAAAAGAGCAAGCATTATATTCTTGTTTTGCTAAATATAAGAGTCCATAGTATTTAAGGAGTAGACATGTGAAAAACTCAAGCCCCTGGCTCATTGGGGGTCAACTTTGCTAGCTAGATGAAGTAGAGTAGAAGTGAAAATGATCTGATCAATAATAATGAAAGAAACCTGACACTATGCTCGATATAGTGTGCTATGCACTTTGAGTGCACCTTGCATGTAACTATGTACAGAAGTGCACCTCAATGTGATACTTGAGCCAATGAATCAAAGCATAAAATTGTGAAAGTCCGTGAAAGTAGTTGAACAATGAGAGAAAATGATGGTAATTAAAGTGTCCATTGGAATGAAAAATAGAGAAGAATAGTCCTTTAAGTCCTTTTCTTACTTGTAAGGACATTATGTGCCACAACACCACTAATATATATTCCCACCATGCACATTCACCACCATCACCACAAGTCACCAAGTCACACATACAACTGGTGCGTAAGGCACACACACTGCATACTGAGTTGAGCCCCATCATCAGGGGAATGCCAGTCAATATCTGAGTTGAGCCCTACCATTAGGGGAGTGCAAGTCAATATCTGAGGACCTGAGGCCAGGGGTCAATGAACAGATTGAGGGGCATGTGTATACAAGGAGATGCAACACCATGTTCCTTCTCTTTTTCTATTATCTTACCTCTGTGCTACAACCTGTGACACTGATCCCCCTATCACCCCACATGTTGTATCGCACCATATACACACTGTGTGCTTAGGTAGTATGCCATGGATCTGCCAGTCCTATCATACATGATCACATGGGACATGTCCATGTCTCATACCAATACCTGTAGCTACAGCCCCACTCCACTTTCCCCCTCTCATTCTCCAATTCATCACAGCCTTTCATTAGTCTACACTTGTATAAAATGCTATCTGGTGTGACTTGTTTATTTATCCTTTTTTGCTGGCCAACTCCTGCACTTGAGACAATGTGCAGGCATACCCCTTTCATACTACTTCACACACTTCTACAGACCTTATCACAAAGGTCATTCAAGGTTGGCCCAAACCTTGGAAGGTCCTAGACATTCAGTCCTTTCTTAGCTTTGCCAACTTCTACTGACATTTCATTCACAACTACTCCAACATCACCATCCCCCTCACAAGGCATTCTTGCAAGGGTACCACTTGGAACTTCACTGAGGATTGCCAACAAGCTTTCAAGATGCTAAATAAGGCTTTCACCACACTCACACACTAGATTCCTGATCAACCTTTGCTAGTAGAGACAGATGCCTTTGTGAGGGGTGAGGGCAACCTAAAAAGATGCTCTACACTCAAGCAGCACACTGGTGAAGGGGAAATACTAAGTCATATACAACTATATACAATGCAAGGGCATACCTGGCAAAGGGGAAATTCTAAGAGAAAACTCTGAGGATCCCTTCACCCGCTAGCTAACAACTATATACTTCAGGCATCATAACTCCACACCTCCGAAGCTTGAATCACATAAGCAACAGGGGTGCCAAAATATAGACAGGGCCAAGGAGGTATTTGGAAGCCGCTGGGAGAAATACCTGCAAAGCTCTGGGCAAGAGGCCCATTGCTGAAGTGGTGTCTGGTGGGATTGACCTTGGCTGGGGTGCATATGCTTTGCATGCACTTCACAGGACTTCGGCAGGGCATGGGAATGTTTGCATGGAGTGGAACATAGGGTGCAAGGACTTCGCAAGGACTTCACAAAACTTTGCAAGACTTTGCATGGCTTCACAGGACTTCACAGGGGTTCTCCTCGCATCCACTTCAGCAGGGCTTCATATGCTTTGCATGCACTTCACAGGACTTCAGCAGGGCATGGGAATGTTTGCATGGAGTGGACCATAGGGTGCAAGGACTTTGCAAGGAAAACAGAGGTTCCCCTCACAGCCTTGAACTATGCTCTCACAGCAAGACTCTTGCCCTGAACCTTGGAAGGCAAGGTTCACCCCATCACTTTCCACTCCTGAACTTTCACTTCACCTGAGCTCAACTATGATGTCTACAATAGGGAACTAATGCCCATTTTTGAAGCCTTCCTAACAACCATGAAAGCCAATTGAAAAGAGAAACTACATAGTCATGGCCCCATTGGTACTCTGCTTGTCTTGTATAATATCCAACATGCTGTCACTGGAGGCCATATGCTCATCATCAAAGACCTCCCCATGCACATTGAACACTCTTTGTATGAGTGGCCCCCTTCTGCACTGGAACATCAAGGTGTTGAGAGTGGGTTTGAACCTCCTCCAAAGCATCAAGGCATTGAGACATTCCTGATATAGCAGCTCCAGCCGTGGAAATACTGAAACAACAATATAGGGCTCACCCTGCTCATCCCAAAGATAAGAAAAGCAACCAGGCAACCAGTGGGGCTATAACATTTGGAGCTCGTGAGTACCAGTATAGTCACTATAGCCCAATGATGACCAAATGCACTTCTGGCTTGCAGCATGTTGACCCAGACAGGGATCAAAGAATCAGTTCTGGAACCATGAAGGACAGTGATTCCTGAAACATTAAGCATTATGGCCGCATAGGCTCTTTCAGTGTGGCAAAGTCCATATGTAGTCAAGTGGATATGTATGGAAGGGATCAGACTCAGGACACAAGAATCATGAGCATATGGGGAAAGTGAACATACATAGCAACCACAACACGAAATACACAAAAAATGATGACACGCAAGATTACAGAGAGCGAGATTTGAAGTCTGTTTTCTGCAGTCCATCAAAAAACCCACCAATGATGGTACAGAATGTGGATTATCCACACTATGAAATTGTTCAGTGAAGTTTCACAATGAGAATCCACTTACCATCAAAAATAAGAGTTAAAATCAAGATGGTGAGCAATACAGCATATTGGGATAAAATTCTGTCAACCTTGGAATTAACTATCTTGGATTGAAGTCTATATGAAAGTAGGGAAGGTGTTCACAAAGAGATATTCCCAACTGTCATACAACACAAATCCACCTACTGGAGAAATGATCTCACAAAACCAAATTGCAACTAGAGTAGATTCAAAGTCAGGGGAGATTTATCCATATCAGCAGAGGTCTTACCCCCCAGCTAGTGCCAAGAGCTGGCAATGAGAATGCCAGTAGAGACACATAAGGTGCTGCCAGAAGTTGTTCTGGTTAAGACGGGTCTTATGAATATCATGACAGCTGATGGGGATATGAGGAGTGCTGCAGCTCTTGTCTACCAAATCTGCCTGTGACTATGAGGCCCATGGATAGCAGCTCTGAAATCAAGCCAAAGCTAAATATGTCCAAATTGGATAATTGTCATAGTGAGAGAATACCACAGCTACCTGAATAATCAATGTACACATGGCAGTATCTGTCATCACCAGGGCACTAAAGATGCACTAACAGGAATAATACCTATTATGCTACATGCAATGGTCCTTCTACCTGGACAGTCTATAATGCAGTCATTCATGGGCAAAGAGACTACTACTGTGGGTTGACTAGTACAGAGAGCAAGTCATACAGCCTGTTCTTCTGGGGTATAATGCAGGTGACTTCTTGTGATGGTGACCTGGCTTCATGTGACATATGATGTAGACTTGTGACTTGTGACATGTGATGTATGTGCCGCTATGTCCTGTGACAAAACTTTGACTTGGTGCCCTAAACTTGGGACTTGACTTGGACTTGAGCGTAAGACTTAAGAGAGACTTGACTTGAGAACTGAACTTGATTTTTTTTTTTTTTGTACAGAAAGAGTGAGCCCTTATATACACATCCCCAAGCTACAATAATGTCATGCACTGTGATGGGTTGAGTCATATGATGAGCAAGCAGTCATGAGTCAGGATGAGTCATGGCAAGAATACAAAGCACAAAAGGGGAAACAAAGGAGAAATTACAATAGCAAAAGTAAGCAAGAATGTATTAGATAGGGGTAAAGTATGGTGAATGAGTAATAAAAAATAAGATCTAAAAATAGAACAAATATGAGTCATAATGAGAAAAGACTAACTAAAATAGAAACAAAGTGAGTCATTCAGGAACAAAGTAAGTCATAACAAGAACACTATAAATATCCACCAATCATAGTCATACAAATCATCCACCAACTCCGAGATGAGTCAGAGTATTAGTTGTTGCAATTGAGTCATGATAAGAGAGTGATGAATCAGCAACAGAAGTGGCTCCTAATTTTCTTCTTGAGCCACTCCCATGATAGAATGTGAGGGGGGGATAGTCGTATATGGTCCCAAGGAGTTCTATGTTGAAGGTTGAGATGGATTGATGTGGGAGGGTTTGTTGGGTATGGAGCCTAAAACTCTGCCTCATATTCTTCTCTTCCTTCATTGCAAATGACCTTGCCTGTATATCCAAGGAACGTGAATGGCTACGCATCATCTTGGAAAAACATGGAATCTCTAATGGCATACAATTTCAGAATATAAGGATGTGACTTCTTTGTCAATAGCTGTGCTGCTTTTGGTGACTGGGGATAAAGCATATGATGTAGCTTGGCATGTCTTTGAACACCTTTTGAATCAAGTGACCATTGTAATAATGAGGGCAATGTTGGAGACTTGAAGGTCTGAAGGGGACTAAGGTCTGACGATGTGCTGGTGATTGGCATGGGGATAATGAACTGATAAGTTGATGGGTATGGCTGCATTGTTGGGATGGGCTGAACTATTTTGGAACCCTTCAAGACTTTGGTGTTATTGCTAATGCCTTAATCTATCAGAATGTGTTGTTTATGAGGCTTCAAGAATATTAAACAATGCTGCAGCACAACTCTGGAAATAATTTAATATTTGTACCTTGGTTGCAATCCGTGTAATAACCAGTCCAATTTAATACAGCTGGAAGGCAATGTGTTTCTTAGCAGCACTGAACAATAAACTATTAGTCTGTAGGCCCAAGGACACTATCGGGGTCCAAGCGTATTCCAAAAAGAGGAATATACTTGACAGGAGAGTTTGTAAGTGGACTGACCAGATAATCTGTCAATGCACTGCAATAATGAATGAATAGTATGGGAGGTGGCTTTTGCAAGCGGCTTGACTCAACTTGTGAAAGTCACTGAACAGGAAAATCAACTGAACAGCTTGTCTCAGGTATTGGAGTGCTAATTGGCAAGAAAATCAATTGACAATCTCACTCTGTAGATATTTCACCTAGAGGGTTAGTCTGGGTGGCTAAGTAGAAAAGCAACTACTTAACTGAGAATCAATACAGAAAAGTAACTATATGACCCTAGCTGGGGTTAGCAGCTTAGTTAGATATGCAAGTCACGCGAGTTGGTGAGTTGGATAGAAGAAGCTAGATTGCTAGATCAGATTGTGCTGATCTGAGGGGGTCAGAGTGGCCTCCTTATATATTGTATTGTACACAGGATTATGTAAAGTGGGGTTCTTCTATCTATGAGGGAGTGATGTCATAGTGATGTCATATGTAGCTATTTTAGTGTCTGAAACACACCCTGTAACTATTGTGGTGTGTTTGTGCAAGGAGGATTAAGAATAGATAGCCAATCACCTGCTCTGCTCTGTAAGCTTTACACAGCTTTGCACAGCCCTTGCACAGCCCTTGCACAGCCCTGTACAGCCCTGTGAGGTTTTAGTGGTTTGTTTGGAAAGGTTGTGCATTGTTTGGCCTTTATCTGTCCAATGAGCTTTGCAGGATTCAAACCCTGGTTTCCTGGCTTTGTATATCTTTGTGCAGCTTTGTACAGTCCTGCACAGCCTGGCACAGCCTTGGTTGCTAGGGCACAGATTTGAGGGTGTGCTGGGTTTGAAGTATTTATGGATGCACAGCCTTGTATAAGCTATAGAGGCAGAGTTCAAACTCAGTGGCTGAGTCTTGAGTTAGCCAAAGTGTCGGAGTTGTGGGTGCTTGAGAGCCCACAACTCCGAACTCATGGGTCGTGGTTTGTTCCGATAGGAGTTTGAATCAGCTGGACTGGAATAGAGTTGTAGGTCCGT
>QFFB01001672.1:0-12996 GCA_003316465.1 Ramaria cf. rubripermanens
GTACTCCTCGGTTAAGCTCGGTCCGAGCCTTCCCGAGGTCCCATACGAAGACCCGGTCTTAACACATCTCTACCTTCTATCTCTATTCTTCTGCAACCAACAAAGACAGGCACCCTTTTTAGTGCAGGGTCTTTCAACATTGGGATCTTATACCCAGTGTGGATGGTTCTGACAAGTATATAAACCCCTGTATTTGTACTAAGTAACCTCAGTTTGAATATCCACCACATTTCCATGTTAACCTTGTCCATAGTGTTCTTAGTACACTTCCGCTATTACTTCTGCACTTTTGCATGTACTGTGGAACTGTGCTATATTTACTTGATCCCTCTGTTCTGAAGCCTTGGGACCCTGTGATTGCTCGAGAGGTGCAGCACATAAGCTAAAGCCAAAGTCCCTTCCAATCTGTCTTCTGCTCTCCATCTTACAGTTTTACATGTCCATAACAGAAATTTTACAACACCATACCCATCAAAAGGTATGCTATAAGCATGGAAATCACTCTCAGTGTCATTTTTTGTTTCCTCATGAGATCATTGATCAATCTTTTTTTGATGAAACTACAAATTTTGTGTTTTTAATGTCATGATGCAACTGTAAACTATTTTAAGCCATATCTACTTGTCATGTGTCATCATAACCATGACATGAAATGTATTTTGTCACATAAAGCTGCAAAAGCTGCAAAAGCTGCAATGTTTTATATCACAGATTACATTACAAAAACAGACATCAGAACACATGAGATGCTTTCATTAATGTCCAAGGTGGTTGCAGCAACACATTCCTTGCCTCACAACTCTGAAATTGATCATGCAAAAACATTACTTCACAAATGCTTGTCTCAGTTTGCCCAACAGCAACAGATTCATGGTCAACAAGCTGCTAGATATTTGAGAGGAATGGATGACATGATTTCATCTCATTCCACTGTACCTATGTCATCAAATCTCCTTTTAGCTCATATATATTTCACATATGGATGTCATGACCAACAAATCTCTGAGTCATGTATGGAGTATAATGAGAATGATGATTACAATGGTGAAAATTGTTACCTTAAAATTTTGGTTGATCAATCAGGTAAGTTGATTGAGAACAACCAGATACTTGACTATTGGTATCGTGACGATGATTTAGGACAACTAAATTTTTATGATTTTGTTCGCTGTGTACGTCTTCAAAAAAATCATGAACGCATCCCCATCTTGTTGCACATGTCGAAGCAAAGCCGTAACGTTTGACGGATTGACGACGCGATCTGCTGCTACCTCAGGCATGGTAGCAGAAAAAACAATGTGAAGGAAAAATAAATAACTTCAGGGACTTTTGAAACCATACAGTATTACCAACTTCTCTCTCCAATTTAAACTGAGAAAGTCGGGGACTGGGGCGGCTACCGCCGCCGCTACGGGATTGTATTTGTGGGAGACATTATTATGCCTTTCCTGTAACCAAGTAATGTGAATAATCGATTACGTAAATATTTCTGAAATTTTGTTCTTCAGCCATGCCCAAACGATCTGCGACAGAGCAACAAACTCCTCCATCTAAGTCGCATGCGTCAGGACGTGAGAAGCCTCAATCACAGCGCAAGCTGGATGCCAGTACTAATGAGATGGGCGAGTTTGAGGATGCATGGGAAGATGAAATCGAGAGCGATGAGGACGTAGTAGACCGAGAGGTCGTAGAGGAAAGTGCTGAGGATGGTGAGCGAATATCTCTGATTGTATACAGTTAGACGAGTGTGATCATGACTTAGAAGGCTAGGCATGGAGATTGATGATGAAGTCCTGCCTGCGATTGAGGAGGACGATGTCCCGCCGTCTGTACCCGATACATATATCCCCGGAAGGTATAAGCTCTCCAAGGACGAGATCCTAGAACCCGATCAGTCTGTATATGTTGCATTACATTCTATGAGTGTCAGCTGGCCATGTCTATCATTTGACATCCTCCGGGACAACCTTGGAGATGAACGTAGTCGCTTCCCCGCGACAAGCTTTGCTGTCGCTGGTACGCAGGCAGACGTTGCGAAAAATAACCAAGTGCTCGTTATGAAGATGAGCCAGTTACATCGGACACAAAAGGACGGCGGTATACGGGTCTATCTTCGTGCTGTTATGGTCAATGCTGAGCTCCCGGTTTCCAGATGATGGTGATGACGATGAAGATGAAGATGACGACGACGACGAAAATATAGATGAAGACGCAGTTCTCGAATACCGCACAATCCCTCATCTAGGTGGAGTTAACCGCGTCCGTGCGCAACCACTTGCTCTCGGCCAGCCACTTCCTCCCGTCTCGCATCCCTACCACATATCGACCTGGTCTGACACAGGAAAGATATATATCTACGATATCCGACCTCTAGTCGAGGCCCTTTCGACTCCAGGCTTTGTCCCAGATAAGGCACGTACCAGCGCTCCTGTATTCACCGTGAACTCGCACGGCAGAGCTGAGGGATTTGCAATGGATTGGGCCTCGTCAGGTTTAAATTCGTCGTCGCTTCGTCTATTAACAGGCGATGTCCACTCCAAAATCTACCTTACTACGTCGTCACCTTCACATTTCAACTCTTTATCACAGCCATTCACTTCACATACCTCATCCGTGGAAGATCTTCAATGGTCTCCCGCCGAACCTACCGTCTTTGGGTCGTGTTCGGCTGATTGCAGCATTCGTATTTGGGATGTGCGGGTCAAGGGTCGAAAGAGCGTCATCGGTCTGGAGACAGCTCACGACAGCGACGTAAACGTAATAAGCTGGAATAAGAACACTGCATATTTGCTCCTCAGCGGAGGCGACGAAGGCGGGATTAAAGTCTGGGATCTACGGAATTTCAAGGAGTGCGTTCCAAATTTTCATCGCGACATACGGACCCCCCTTAGCTGACTCGTATCCCGCAGATCCACACAGCACAAGCCTAGCCCTGTAGCATCATTTGCCTGGCATGATTCCCCCATTACATCCGTTGAGTGGCACCCTACAGAAGATAGTATTTTTTCCGCCTCTGGTGCGGATGACCAAGTCACGTTATGGGACTTATCCGTGGAACATGACGAGGACGAGATGGGAGTAAACGAGGACTCTCAGGGTGGGAATGAGGTTCCCCCCCAACTTCTATTCGTCCATCAAGGACAGAAAGATATCAAGGAGGCGCATTGGCATCCACAAATACCTGGAGCGGTGATGACCACTGCATCTGATGGATTTAACTTCTTCAAAACGATCTCGGTATAAAAAGGCGAAGATTGGTTGAACTTTACATGAGCGCCTCTACATCCTAATATGTAACGAATGAGGGCAGGAATTGTGGTAAGCACAGTTCCTTTAAAGCTTAAAAAGCGTGGTCTCTGGTTAGTTTGCTGGGGCCTTGCAGCGGTCTGCAGAGAGTCCTTGATTGAAAGTTTAATGTGGCGGTAGACTACGTAGAATATATCATTGTGCTTACCGGCATCGAGTGACGGGTTACCCCACTACGTCGAGACTCAATGCCATAAGCCTTGAAGTGATGTGCCACTCACCCAAGTCGGGAAACTGCGTGCTAATTGGAGATGTAGGTATCAAGGTTATAGCGGTGGGCTGAACATCACGTACCTGTTCCTGCTGCACCAAAAACAGCGAAAGACTGATGTCTCCATGAGCCATGATAATGAAGAAAATTGAAAATAAGCTACACACCAGGAAAAAGACCATAACTACACAATAGGTCAGTCAGGTCACTCTAGCATGTGAATATAACGTACCTTGCGTCCCACCATCCTAGAAACGAGGCAAGGCAAGATTGAAATTAAAACAATTTCATAAATGATGTCAGAGGGCGCGCACGATAGCTCCAGAGACGATATAACTCAAGAATCCAGTCATTAGCATTAAATTTCTTCGACGACTATGAAACGACGACATACTTGTACTGAATGCAAAAAGTCAGTTTCGTCCATCACGAGTAGGGACGAAATCATACCTTGACGAACCATCGAGGATACCTGGTACGCACCCAACTACAAATGATGTTTCAAATAAGATCTGAACCAAAAGGTTCAGTTACTCACTATTGGGAGTACAATCCAATGATAACGGTCATGGTAATACTGAATAAATAACGCGTGATGAATGAGATAGCTGCTGAACATGTCAAAGTAAACTTGACTCACCTTGTATTGATACCAACCGTAAGCCAGGCGGAGTACTAGTGCGATAGCCTGGTCACCCTATCGCTTCTTACTAGATGATATGACAATCACCTGCGCAATAATCTAAGTCCCATAATAAGTATTTACAACCCATGTTGTGAATCGTGACCAAAAGGGACATACCGGTGTTATAATCCAGTCATAACCGGCCCTTCATAAATAGTCAATCATCTGGCAGGTGACAAGAATTCAGTCAATGTTACCTGGGATACTTGCGATGCAATAGCCAGAACGGAATGGGCAGAACAATACCGACGACTAAAGCGAGGGGTATGGCGACATACGTCCCACCAGCACCAAACATTTGAGGTCCGAGTGCTCCCCACGAGATAGCACTGGTGAGATTAGTGAGGACCTGTGAGAACCTGTATGCTGATGCTAGCTCTTACTTGCTATTGTAGGACTGGGGGTTTTGTCCACTCCACAGGCGTGTTCCAGAAATACTGAGTAGTGCGTCTCGATTATCTACAAAGCCTTAGGTGGCATCGCACTTTCTGAAGTGCATAACTTACTGTCAACAATGTCTAGACAGACATAAGTGCGTGAGCAAGGAAGTAAGCTTGGAAGTAGACTTGAATCTCTTAGGCCACTCACTAATTAACATCACATAATTCAACACGGATCCGACCATCGCACCGCAAATCTGAGCTATAAACGTCACCCTATGAGGGAGTTTACAATACTGGCCGAGTTTGAAATCTTGGAGCAACCCAAGTGCCTGAATAATCTCCTGTATAGTATAAGACGCCACATATCAAAATTTGCTTTACCTGATTCATGGTATGCTGGGCATATAGTGTGCCGTACCTACAAGTATCATAGAAAAGCATTGGATACTTGCACTGTCTGAAAGCTAGAGCTGAGGGACATACATGTTTGCAATGGGTTTCCCTGGAATCATGAAGGCGACTATCATCTGGGGAATGGTAGGATTGAGGGGTGGCGCAGGTGCGAATCAGCAAACAGATCAATGCAGACCTGGAAAAATCCTGTTCCAAACCATGAAAGACTAAATCCAGTAATCTAAAGAATAGAAGATGAGTCAATGTCGGACGGCTTGTTGGTGAGGCTTACGGCGGCGAGGAACCCGTACAGAACAGTCAGAATGAAGGCCATAATGAGGAGGACTGTCAAGGTCCACCACGGGAGTCCACTATCCCCTTTGTAATTCGTGACCTGTTTAAGGAAGGAATAAAAAACATTAACAAGCGGTTTTAATACGTCTACCAAAGATAAAGGTATTGGTTACCTGGGCGACAGTATACGCCATCGCGAATAGTACGAGGAACCACCTGTAGTGGCAGATATATTAGAAATTATGTCAACCATCAAGGCTCGTAGATTACCAGGTGGGCACGGGTTTATAGGCCTTCATCTTTTCGTAATGAGGGTCATTAATCGCGACACGCCCCCGAAGATGAGAAGCAGTGAATGCTCCCCGGATGGCTGGCCAATGCCATAAAAATACCTACACCTAGACTTTTAGTTCAAGTTTCCGAATTAGATGTGATTAACTCACATGGACTAACTACGGTTTTTGACCTAACGTCAGGGTGGAAGAGTCTGAGATACAGTTGCGACTCACGCAAGACCCCAGAGCAAGATTTGACACCAGAAGGAAAAGTGCCTAGTAAATATGAGACATGGCTTCCTGACGGGTAGGCTTCGACGTCATCCACTCACGTTGGAAGCCGAAAAGAACGCAGGTCCTACTTGGGCATACTTTGCTGCATCGCTAGACGAGCGTTAGAATCTTGTTGGAGAGGGTAAGCTTTCGTACAATGCGTTGTTCGTCAGTATCGCCGTCTGGTCATACTGGGTGCCGTTCTCAAAAAATAAAGCTTGTGACATGAACGGAAAGTTTTTCGCCTTCCATACGTTCCCTATGGAAGCAATAGTTTCGCGACTGTCGATGACCAGCGAACCCACGCGGCTCACCATAGTACAGAGCAGTCATGAAGATGTACGTAAAAATATAACCACCCAGAAAATTGAGCTGAGTCTTAAGTGGGACCCAAAGAGTACTCCCGCCTATGAACGAACAGCCGATCATTAAATAATAGTGTATACAATAAGGAAAGTAATAGAAACTAGGAACCTCACCTATATAATTCCAATCAAAGCACCCGGCAAGGAGGCCCATCCCCTCGTTGTTTGATGCACCACCAAAAATATTCCGGATAACGTCGCCACGACCATTGGCTACGAGACAGATAATCGAAAAACCTGATAGCACGGGAAAGATATACTGCGTGGCGAAAATGTAAAATAAGTGAAATAAATAAAAATAAAAAATAGCTCGCTACCTACTTGTGGGATGATCTCCCAGACAGCAACAACACTAGATAGGATCCCATATTCATTTAATGGGAACCCGTTAGAAACCCCTTTATCATTTCAGGGAGTAATTCGTACCCAAAGACTATCCAGAACATTTTCACGCGCTTGCTCGCCACTTTGCGATCAAAGTGCAATGCTTGGAAAACCTACGCGGATGACGCATGGGAGTCACATACCATAACTCGAAAGATTGAATCTCTTACATTTGCAGTAGTGATGATGGTGGGCCACCAAGTCATGGTAGGGAAGACCAAGAATTCGCGCAGGAAACTGCGATCGCGAATGAGGATGTGATATAAGATAGTCTCAAGTCCCATACCCCGCGAATCCATAACCCAACAACTGTGATGAAAATAACATGAAGATAGCCAGCCCGGGGTTCAACTTGTTGTTATAATATAGATCGTCTACAGCGATAATCTCCGAGGCTGTGGCGGACACTGATGCGGTGGAGCACCTGCAAAAAACACCAGTTAGCCTGTTTCGTAAGGTTGGGGATCAGACTAACATTATAACTAATCCTAAAAGTAATTTATTGAGCTACTATATACTTCTTAAGAGTGAAGGGACGAACCTGTGTGCTCTTTGACTGATATATACCACTTCAATATGTACATTTGATATTATTGAGTGTCCCATGCACGTACTGTTAAAGGGGCCGGGGTTCAAGTACCGGAACCAACCCCAAGTCGGGATGACTTTGGCCATGAAGTTTCCAAGAATATAAGACACGAGAAGAAGGAACAGTTGAGCAACACTGGTCACCAGGTTTTATCAGCTCATAAATATCGTTAAATTCTAAATAAGACATACATAACCGTTTGAGGCTTGAAGCTATCAAATGAGGTTATTAGTCCGTTACAATGTCTAGAGCGACAGGAAAAATTACTAGTATATCTGTGCCAACACACTCCCGAATGCGCTGAGACCAAGACCGAGGAACCAAAACCGAAAAGTCAAAGCAGGCTGTGACGGATCATCTTGCGTAGATAATACCTGCCAGGTGTGATGAGCTGAACAGCAACGAGATGCGCCAAAGCTTCACTGCGCTGACCTTGATGGCCACATCTTGTGCATAGTCTGCGACCAAAAAATCTTCTTGTTCAGCTGAGATAGTTTGGTGCCTCTCTAGCTCAGTGACCTCCACAGATCCTGTGTCCTTTTCAGATCCTGGCAGCTTCTGGTCTTCCCAGTGTTTACGGGTGTCCATAGTGCCAGCCGAGTTCACGAGTGTTAGCTCTTGAGCCTAGAGTTTCAAAGCACCAGTATCCTATGGCTATATGTATCTCGGGACAAATGTTTATCACAGATAACGCCTTCCCGCTGTCATTCCAGCTTAGCGGATGAGCTTCATGTGAGCCTATAGGTGAGCTTGTGAGGGTCCATCTGGGAACACTTGAAGATACAGCATGTGGCTTGACACTCCTGGCTGATAAGGAAAATGAGGGAAGCCTGTGCTGGGAATGAGCGTCCAGGATAATGTCACACGATCAAAATGGTGCTACCGAGATTGTAAGACGCTCAGGTAAATGGATAAAGACGTCGACGTGAGGCAGCAGGGAGCGGCCCGGGAAGCTGTAAAGCTGGCAATGAGATAAAAACCACACATCGTCGCTCTGCTTCAAGCATTAATAAGTATGAAGACCGTGCCTAAGAAGTAGACCAGAGGATCACATGAACAACTTGTCCAAGATAGGGCTTAACATCATGATTAATGACTTAACCCACCTCCATGTTATTGATATAGTAACGAAACGTTCAATAGTTGACTTGTATCCGGTGTCATACCAGGATCTTAACTTCGCCAGTCCAAAGCTTGTTGTTACATTAGAGGATTCGGTGATTCCTAATTCCCTTAAAATTTCCGACCAGGGACAAAACTGATAAGCAGGAAGCGGTGAGAGTCGAATCGCAACGCGTGCGAGCCTCCGGGTCACGTGATTTCGAAGTCACAATTTCAGTGTACTCACTGCTCAAAATAGAGAACTGGGAATATGATTCGATTATTGGTCACAGCATCGCAACGTTCGATATACCCACATGGTCCTAGCGCTGTTTCCGTAACAGCCTTGGTTCAGCAAACAGGATGCAAGCAAAGCAATTGACACTACCATGGCTCGGTGCTAGTATGGGCTCTAGCTGTATAGACTGCATTCATAGATACGGTGTGTGTCGTCGAAGACTGACGCCGGTGACATGTGGGCTGCGAGTACCTGCAAATGGGTGGAGACATCCAATGGGAATATCATGGACTTGGTCTACTATTGCAAGAGTCGGTCCTCATAACGCGTCCTGTGTAAACTTCAAATGGTCGAATCTCGACGAACCCGCGTGAGGCGACTTAGCGTGAGGCACAGGTGTGGGTTAGTGGGTCGAAAAGGCGAGGGGAATAGCAGGTCCATGAAGAGTCTGGTTTCGGAGCCTGGGTTCAACTTCACGACCATGACGGGGTTCAAAGGTGAAAGGAAATGTGGCAGAATGTGCCAAATTTCCTTGGAGTACTACTCGTAGATCCGTAATAATTCTGACTGCAAGTGGCGTTGCCGTGTATTCCAGTGAAGAGTAAGTTTGGTCCGAACTGAACATCATAAAGGGTTAAGATTAGATATGCGACTCCATCCTTTCTCCTTTTCTTACGTAGAAAATAAAGGTGGCCAAAACGTTTGGAGTGGCCCCTCAATGCACGGCGTGATCCATGTTGCAAACTAACCGCTTAGCGCCTAAACGGTGGTGCCCTCCCTGGGCGCCGCTAACAACAAACTCGACAGCAGCCGTGGCGACAACTACTTCTACCTTCGCTCCCCGGTGGTTCACGACACTTAAATCTAAGTTTGTTGTGTAATGATTACGGGGTATAAGAATGTCAATCCCATTCTTGTGGCAGAGCCTTTCCAAGCGGTACGGCAACTGCCCTCGTAAACTTGGCGCACAAAACACTACTGAAATGTTCGCTAGTCCCAGGGTGATGAAGAGCCCACGTCTCCAAAGGATTTACAAGACTATTACGATGATATGGAGAAACGCGATTTGGAGCGAAAACAAAGCCGTGGAAAGTCACGACGCTGGACTCTCAGAGGTAGCAACAAAAACGGTGACAAGGGCAACGATAAAAAGGTCCTGGAGCATGGAGAGCCGAATAGAAAGCAAAGTAATCTCTCTGAACGGAAGTCTGAGCACTACGGCGGGCAGGCGCAGATCACTGGAAGGCACACTCCTCTCGCCGAACACCCATATGATGCTAGCGATGAGAGTCAGTCATCGGTTTCCGATTTGCGTATGGATGACTTGGTACCATCGCCTTGGTCCTACGAACCAACAGAACACGTAACTTCGCATATCGCTCCACCAAGCACGTATCGCACCTCTTATAAGATCCACAATCCTGTTGGCCCTCGCTTCTACAGAAATCACCACCTCCGCCCTCTTAATAATCCCACCTTTGCAGCTGCGTTGCGTCCGGCTTCTGCGTTTTCTAGTGCATTCCCTCCACTGGCTGCTCTCCCTCCTGGGTCACCACCACCACGTGGCTTAGGCCTGGGTCACGCTCAGCTTCATCCACATAATAACCCGCCACAATTTCCGTCTCCTGATACCAGTTTCTCTTCGTCAGAGAGCGTGTTGCCTACCCCCGAATCCTCGGAGACCGCGTTTCCTGGACCAGGTGGCGAGACTTCACGAAAAAAAAACAATGGTGTCGTTAATGGCACTCTCGTTGCCGACCCTGTTGATCAGTTGGATGGCTCCAACCCTTATGGTCAGAAGTTTCATCACGATTCTCCATATGACCTTGGAAAGAAAGGCAAGGGAAACGAGCAAGGGACACGCAATGGAACATTGGTGGCTGGCTCATCGTCTGTCACTGATGTAGGTGGTTTCTTGACCTCCTCATTTGCCACATTTACTTATTGTGGAATAGTTAAAGCCTCCCCGGTCCCGCATGAGCGTACACTTGCCTCGGAAGACTACGCCCTCACCCCTATCACAATCTACATCTGCACTTAATATCCAGTCTGAAGGGGAAGATGTTGTGGTGCCGAAGCGTAAATTAAGCAAGCGCCGCGTTGGTGGCCTGAAAGGCTTATTTGGACATTCCCCTAGTCCAGACCAATCACCAGTCGGGTCACGCGCTCCCAGCCCGCCCCCTGCCGATCCGCCACCCGTAAATCACACCTTATCAGTTTCTTCCCCCGTCATTCCCAAAGGGTCAAATTCCAACACCAAGCACGGCCATATGTCCGTCCCTGCTCCCCTCACACGAAAGCTCTCCAAGAACTCCAAGCCAACTAATAATTCAACTGTCTCGCTCGCATCAATCGTCCCGGCTCGTCCGCCGTCGTTAGACAAAGGTGGCAAAACGGCGAGCGTACTAGGTCGAATCGCAAAACGGTTTAGCATCGCCCGTAAGCCTGAAAGCTCAGTTATGGCTGCTGGACGACGCGGGGTATTCGACAAGGGGAAAGGGAAGGAAAGCATCGTTTCATTGACCGAGACGGAAAAGGTGTCATTGGATGGTACTAGGAGGCCTGATATGGATCCCGCACCTAATGGCGAGAGCCCTCCCAAACCACGAAGAAGCACAGACTTTTTAAAACGGGTTCCCCCTCCTCCTCTTGAGCCTCAGTCGTCTCAATCAGCTTTGGCTGCTCGTCCATCGCCGAAGGATGCCCCACCGACTTCGCAGCCGACTGTTGTGGGTTCTGCCTTACCGTCACTTCGACCTTCCGTCATGCCACAACTCCCTGATTTAACCACTGGTGCTGGTTTAGGCATCTTGAAGTCCTATGACCAAGATGACTCCCGTGTGCGTGATAGCTTAGCCAGTCTCGAACCAGAGGCCAACTGGCGACTGGGCAGATTAACTATTGCGAACCCGGATTTGCCTGGTGGATCAGAGACAGACCTGTCTGTCACAGTCCGTGGGGAAGGAGATGCCCTACCATCCTCACCTGTTGATGGGGGTTCTCGCTTGTATACGCGTGGGGATGACGATGTGTACACGACATTCCGAGAGGATAAGAATGCAGGAGTGTCATCCAGAGGAGATGGTGACGTGCGTGTACCACAGCAAAGCGAGAGGGATGCCCTTGGAAGGATGGGTGGGAGTAGAGGCGCATCGCCGCATGACGGGAAGGAATCAGCATTGCCGCCAATACCACTAATGGCTACAAAGGGGACTTTGTCAGAATCGAGCGTGATTGACGAGACACCACGCGCCTCTGTCGTCGATCCCCCACCTCAACCCAAGCTCCGGGCTCCGTCACCCGATTTACCACCGCCACCTAAGCACGACCGGTCACCATCCGAGCCCCAAAAGTCGCTGCCCCAGATTGAGAAGGCACAGCCCAAATCAAGCCTGCCTCCTAGACCCGATGTGTTTCCACCCAAACCTGAAGCATCTTTGCCCAAACTCCAACCAGCGTTGCCCAGGTCGGAGCCATCTTTTGCCGTAGCAGATCCTCCGCCGCTCGAAGCATCCTCATCGTCGCACACACGACCCTCACGACATATCCGCCAGGGGGAAGAGCATGATTATTACATTGACGTCCCAGTAGAAGGTTCTCTCTTTTCACGCACAGCCCCAGGGGGTGGCTCTGTTCCACCCGTCGAGAAGCCCACTTTGCCTCCTCTTCCCTCGAAATCGAAGTACAGAGAGGACACAGAGAAGTCTTATGTTACGGGTCAACCGTTCCAGCCATCCTCCAAAGAATCTACAGTGTTTACGTCAATATTCGCCACACCCTCTCGTTCGCGACACACCTCTGAGTCGTCTCCGAATGAAAGGAGTTCTCATGGACATGGGTATGCGCCTGCACCTGCGCCTCTTCAACGTTCAAGGGGGCATGTGCGGACGGGTTCATACTCACCCGACAAGCCTGCGGCAAGGGTCTACGTACGTGCAGGTTCCGAGTCTCCTGACAAAGAGGGCAGACGTGAGCGCGTCAGAGAACGAGATCGTGAGCGCGAAAGGCAGCGAGACCATCGTGCAGCGGATAAAGAAAGCGATCGAGACAAAGCGGACAGGGCGCCACAACGTGAGCGAGAGAGGCATGAATCTTCCGCGCGGCGGCAGGACAGGGAATCGTCAGATCGTGAGAGGGATCGATGGAGGGAGGAGAGAGAGCGAGAGAAAAGGGTGCGCGATAGAGAAGACAGGGACCGCACACGAGACCGGGAGCTTGTGCAGGAACGTGAGCGTGACAAAGACCGAGGGCGCGAGAAAGCGAGGGGATACGAAAAGGACCGAGAAACTGTGCGACAGCGAGAGAGAGAGCGAGAGGATAGAGAGCGAAAGAAGGAGCGAGAGCGGACGGAGAAAGACGGAGAGAGGGAACTTCAGCGAGAAAAGGAGAGGGAGCGAGAGAAAGCCAAAGAACGCGATCGCGAACGTGAGAAAGAGAAGGACAGAGAACGTGCTACACAGAGGGAGAGGGAGAAGGAGAAGGAGAAGGAGAAGGAGAAG
>QFFB01001672.1:13176-34872 GCA_003316465.1 Ramaria cf. rubripermanens
GGAAAGGGAAAGGGAAAGGGAAAGGGACAGACAGGAGAGGGAGAAGGAGAAGACGAGAGAGAGGGAGCGGGAAAGGGAAAGGCAGGAGCGAGAGAAGGAGAGAGAGCGGGCACAGCGCAAGGAGCAGGATTCCCAGGTTGAGCGGGAGACAGTGAAGTATCGGCTTGTTCCACGACACCGCACGACTTCCATGACTACGTCAAGTAACAGCCATCAAGTGCTGACGGACTCGAGAATGGATAGTTCGACGGATGACGATGACCTTGTTAAACTTTCCGCACACGGTGAAGATTGGGAAGTTATTGAGAGAAGAAGGAAGCGAAGATATGAGGGCGGAAGTGCCATGCGGGAGACTGGATATGGTGTTAATAGCGCAACTTTCCCTCGTCGCAGCAGCACGAGCGTCCACAAGGACGCCTCACAATCTACTGACCGTGTCCGCCGAGATTCACGATCCGGAGAGATAGGCTCTGAGGCCCGAACAGGCGGGTCGTTTCAAACATCATACCGTAGGCCGCGACAGCGAGCGTACAGTCTTGAAACGCCTTACTCACGACCCACGAGTACTAGGCCCCCCTCTCCTCTCGAGAAAGATATTACATCTTCGAGGCGTCAAGAGGACAGTCAATACTTCCAGGCCTCATCATTCGTTCCGACTCAGCGCACAACGAGTGCCTTACCACGCCTCGATCCACGGTCAACGTCAGCTCCATACATAGCTCCGCGTCCTAGCTCGGGGTTTCTCTCCCCTGATTGGTCTCAGTTCAAGGCCAAGGAGGCCTGGGAGCGAGATCGAATGTGGCGAGGGCACAGTATGACATTTACCCCTGACATGAGAAGTGGCAGTTCTATTTCGCCGAGCGCTCCTGTGCAATCGAATGCTTGGGGCCCACACGACCAGCCTTCTGTGAGTTATGGCTCAGGTCCTCCTCCATCGACCTTTTATCCTCAGCCTCCGCCGGCACACCATGGCTCCTCATACACATCATTCATGGTCCAACCTACCTGGTCATATGCCCCGTACTCCCAGCCTGCGCCTGCACCTGAGCCTGTTCCTCCATTCTCTCTACAATCTTCATCTAATCCCTTACCTCCCCCGCCCCGGCAATCAGCATTTGATACCCGGACGCCTCCTAGATCGTTGAATCGCTCTGCATCCCCTGAGGCCTTTCGCTGAGGGGCCGTTAGAGTATCGGCCAATTCTGTTGCTATTATGCAGTTTTCAAGCATCTCTGGTTTCTTCTTCCTTCACGGCATTTTATCTTGGTTGTCTGTCATGTGACTGTTTGATATATGCATATTGCGCATATTATTAGGTTTCGCAGTTCCTCGCAAAGCATTCTTGGACAATTGAATACCCTTGCATTTTACAAATGTACCGCATGCAGTAATAATACTATACAATGCCTGACTTAGATGTCCTGAACCCGCCTGGCTGCCATTAAGATCATCAACCGTGACGAACCCCGCCCGCAACCAAGGATGGCTGTAATCTGTATGAATTTGCAAATGGATTTTCGCTACTACTCCCATAGTCCGTTTTTCCATTCAGATCGACGGCCTGCATCTCGTCCCTGAATGTATCACTAGCAGCTACCTGCTGATCCCTGCTCTGGTCATACATGGTTTCTGTACGCGAGCGCCGCATCCACGAAAAGACGGACGGGGAGTGCGATAGCATACTCGTATGGGGCGACACGACAGACATGCGGAGTGCATCCTGTTCGAGACGCAGCTTGCTTCGGCGACGGAAGATACACCACAGCCCAACGAGGAGACAGATCAGTGAGACACCGCCTATAACACCGCCCGCGATTGCTCCACTGTTGACTGAGGACCTCTGGGACGAACTGTTACTACTTTATGCCTGTCAGTAAGGTGATACAAGTTAGTCCGAGCACCCTCACGGTGAAGAAGACCCAGCAGCCAAAGCGGCCTGTGTAGAGGTTGGACGAAAGGTGGATGTGACAGGAATTGTGGTCGAGGCACCATTGATGACTGTAGGAACAGCGATGACTGTCATGGAAAGCTGCTGTTGCTGTAAGTTGCCCACAGGTGTCCTTCAAACGAGTCGTGTGAATAATCGACATGCACATCGTGAATTACAACATACGTTGCCAGAGTCGTATGTCCAACCGTGTCAATCGCTGAGCTGGTAGTGCGTGGAGCTTCCGTTAGTGACCGGACGATGTAACCGCAAGACGATCTTTAAACTTATCAAACTTACGAAATAAGGCCAGAGGCACTGGACGAAAATGTTCAGTCAGATTGGAAGGGGAAATACGATCCGATCGCTCTCACCTACTTCCAGGGACAGCCAAAGACGAGGAGACACCCATTTGTGCAGATGCTGCGGCCACAGCACTTTGGTTGACGCTTCCGGCACTCCCACTGGAGACAGAAGAGGTGGGAACACTCGGCGGGAGTGAGGAAACGCTGCAAGAATGCTTCGAAGGCATATCGAGATAACATTGTAGGTATGTACTCACGGACTAGATTGGGGAATGGCGTTGACTTGGGTAGGACTTGATGCCTGTAGTGAACCATCCTGGCTAGCGACCACAGGAGAGGGTGTGGAAGTGGAGGCTACAGCAGGGGGATCCGAGGTTGCGGCGGGAGGAGCTGAGCCTGCAGCTGAAGGCGGTACGGAGGTTGCAGTAGGAGGTTCTGAGGATGCAGTGGGGCTAGAGGCCAACGTAGTCGCGGCTGGCGTGGATGTTACACTATTACGCGAAGCATTTGATAGAGAGAATGAAGTAGATGCCGTGATTGAGTTGTTGCCTGAACTGCCTAGATTGGTGATAAATAAAACGTTAGCGATTGTACTCTTATATCTTGTCAACCACTTACCAGTTACCGCCGCGAGTATGACAGGTGCAATGCCAGTGGGTACAATACCAGTGCCATTCGAATTATTCCCGGTCAACAACCCAGGAATTGGTGCCATATGCCCAGTGAAAAACGCTCAGCGAAAATTATTACAACCACGCAGTGGTGTTGGAAGAAAAGGCCGTCAACGGCTGTCAGCTAGAAGCAAGTAGTAGGAACAGTGAGAAAACGAAGGAATGGGATATTAGAAAGGGATGCTGATCGAACTAACGGTAGACTGATCAATCAGCAGGGTAGACTACTGGAAGGCTGGCCTGCAGACCTTCTTGCTAGAGATCTTCTACCAGGCCAACAGACGCTTATAATGGCCGAAGTACCCACAGTCAGATTTCGTCGAAATCATTACTTACTCATACTAGTACGTTGTCAAAGAACGAAAAACTTAACTGCTGTAACTGGATGTAGTTAGCATCTCTGTCGAGAGCACTCTTCTCGAGGCAGTATCCTGGAGGAGGTATCCTTACGGCCTCGATAAGTCGTATATGGTATATCATTGATGAACTGGCCATTGACCATAAGTAGGTATGATGACGAGTGGTTGTCAGGTTTCTAACCTTACTTAAACGGGGGAAATACTTTCTCACGTTCTCCAAGCGCCTAACGAGGGAGCCACTGAGGGAGGGCACGCTCAAAATCGAAGATAGTCCACAGCCAAGCGATATAATTCAACTCGAACGATTCGGAAAAATGCACACACAGAAGGCAGTTGGATGGATCCATTGGAAAGACCTTCAAGTTGACTTGAGATCAAGTCGGCAGAAGCATGGAAACACCTAAGTGTTAGACGTTGGAACCACACGGCCCTGGGCTCGTAACCAGTCTGTCTAACCAGGAGCTCCGGGCGGCACTTTCCGGGCCCAAGAGCGTGGCCCTGTCGGCATTACAAATCTCTGACCCAAAGTCTTCAATTATTAGCAGACTGAATTGAAAATATTAGGCACAACATTCAATTGAGTTAATAATTAACATATATACTCGACTTCAGAGTAGTTACACTTGGTACTCCCTCAGAAAATGAGTTACGCTGAAGTGCAACCGGTGAGTTAATTTGCAACTCCTGGCCGAGTGTTTAGATAAGCCGCTTTATCATGCCGATCGAGCCGAGCCATACTCTCGGGTCCGGAATCTGCCGCATGGTAATCGGAGCGAGTATAGTAGACAGGCTGGGTACTTCCTCGTTGCAGTGCAGAGTTGTCAAGTAAAGTTGACACATACACTCCATGAAGGTTGATCTCAACACTCTACGAAGGGGGCCTCAAAAAATCTCTTGGCCATTCAGAACACGCTAGTCCGATATGCACCGACGTACGTTGCAGCATACGCCTAAAATCGACCCTAATTTTCCTGATAGAGACTTCACCATATAGGTGTGGTGGGTATGTGCAACTTGCTGCAACATGCGGATATCTCTGATGCCTGACCTTCTTTCGTTGAAGATCATTGCCAGAAGATGACGTTTGCCGTGATCGCGCACAACTGAACCACCATAGCTGGACTGCGCCTGCTACAGAATTCTCAAACTCCTACATCGATTGCCCACGATAAGCGCCACGATATATGTACATATCAGAGATGACTGTTACCACTCGACGATATGGCTGCGGCTATAGAATTAGCACAGCTGGCGCTGGAAAGACTGTTTTATGGTAAATACATCAATTTGTCTTGCCTTCTCGTTTTCTTGCCGAAGTATATGTGCGTCAACCCCACGATCAATGAAAAGATCTCCCATGATTGCAGATTAGATGAACACTTGCAATCGTGTACTTTTATTGGATTTTTCACATCAAAAACAATTGCTTGATCGGAGATCGAAGGCGACCTCTGATCAGACGATTATCTTTGCAATGCACTGCCGTCCCCGACTCCTTGATCAAGCTGTTCTCTAAAAACGAAGAGGGACACCGATCCCCAGTCAGAGCAGCTAATGGGAACCCTCAAGGTTACCATCGGCTGTATTGTTTTCGATGCCCTTGAAGATGGCCGGAACAAGAAGAGCTGCTGATCCTGCTCCGAGCTATTTATGATTGGGGTATTAACATATTACACCTGCTGGCCACTAATCGAGAAGGGGGGACATTAAAGAAGCATTGGATACCTTCGTTTCTCACAAAATACCTATGGATCGGAGCTGGTCGACAATGACATCTGAGTTTCTATGTCTATGACACTTGACCGTGATGTCAAGTTCAGCATATGCTCTTCAAAGGAGAAGCAATGATAGAAAGGATTGAGGGTGCACATGGAATGTAATGCATCTGTATATGATCGTTCGTTTGCTGATGGGGCTGATATAAACGCGCAAGGGGGAGAGTATGGCAGTACTGCGCTGCAGGCGGTGCTGGAGGGAGGGGCGGATGTCATAGCTCGAGCAAGAAAGTATGGCACCATGCAGGGAACACGCGACGTCGTGAACAGGTCGCCATATGCTGTTTCCCTGCTCAGCGCTCGGTGCAGCAGGAATCACCCCGACCACACTGAACATATCGGCAACCGTTGCAGAGTTGACACGATCGCCTGCGTTAACATAAATGAAGACTAAGGCGGAGGCATTCAGCGACCATGTCCGCAGAGCAGCCTCACGAGCAGATACACAAGCAGAGGCTGCATGTTGTTCGCGATCCCCAGAAAGAATGGTCCACTTCCCATGTCCAGTCCCTCGCCCAAGTCCTATTTCAAAGGAGCTGAAACAGCTAGGCATCGAGAAGCGTCGCTGCTACAACTGGACCGACCACATACAGCTGATGGTTCGTGCATCTTCCCCTATTTATTGTAGTTGAGATTGGCCGGGTAGAAGATGCACATCACTCGCGTTATTCTTCGGTAATCAGTAACCCCTCAACATACTACAGTGCCAGCTCCTGATCTAGGGATTATGTTGCAGGTATCCAGCCAAGATCGACCGCAGCGACCCCATGCACAACTATCCGGCTCACAATGTCAGGACAGAAAACCCCTTCATGCTTGGAGTTCCTGGTACTGGGCTACTTTGCACGTGTCGAGAATGTGATCAGTACTTATTATATATAACATAGGCCAAGCTTAGTAGAACGGCATTAGAAATTTATTCACAACTTAGGGACATCATATAGGAAGGGTAATTTCGAGCACCATAATCAATAACGAACATGTAACGCAAATACACGTCACCAAAACAATGAAACTACACCGATCTTGACCCCTATCAAGGCCATTAAACCCTTGTCACGCTCCATTCAAGCATGTAAAACTTATCACGCATCAGATCCGAGCCTGTGTTAATGAGAATCTTTCTTTCGACCTCCGTCGCCTCTGCTCGAGTGATCACGTCCGTAGGCTTAAATACCCCATCACCGCCCACCCATAAGTTATTCCAGCTCGTTGGAGAATGCGCAAACAT
The DNA here is from genome assembly GCA_003316465.1 of Ramaria cf. rubripermanens. NCBI lineage: Eukaryota > Fungi > Basidiomycota > Agaricomycetes > Gomphales > Gomphaceae > Ramaria > Ramaria cf. rubripermanens. The sequence goes on from QFFB01001672.1 coordinate 19,445, forward strand.
CCTCGTTCCGTTCTGTGACGCTCGCAACCCGCCTCTAATTTTGTGTTCCTCTGTGTCCGGAAGCCCTAGATGCGAGCCAAGTATTATCGATCCAGGCAAAGGGGATAGGAGTGTGGCAAGAAGGTGTGCTAATTCACTTTGTTTGGTCTCGGAGAAGAGATGGAAAAATGCCCCGGTGTGAATAATGGAAAGGTGGTGTTGAAGCGGTGTGAGCGACGTGAGCTCAGCGAGAGGAGGCGGTGGACCTGGGGGCGATGAGGAGGATGGCGCCGGATACGCATCAGGTAAAAGGAAGGCTGGGTCGAAAATGTCGCCAGGCAAAAAGCATACAGGAAAAGTCTCTGGGGACGACCTAAAAAGCCTATGGCCGAGGGCCCAAAACTCTATCGATGAATGAGCACCGCATGAAAGGTTCTCGATATGAGAGTAATAGTACCGGCATGGAGGTCAGACGCAATAACATTTTCACGTGGAAATCCGTCGGATATAGCTTTGCGTGCGTCATTTCCAACTGCGTAACTAATTTGATGAATATTCTTAGGAAGTCAACATGAAACGTACAGCAACAACCTAGATCGAGTAGGAGGGCTCCCTGTCGCTCCCGACCTAGCCTGAGGACGGCATCGTATGCTGGATATTTCGATACCTTGAAACTGATGACGAGATGGGCAACGACTGGGATGAATAACGCAACCAACGTGGGTCCATGAACTCACGCAGTAAATGCTAAACGCCGGATGCAGGGGTATGGATACACCTGTAAAGGTATTATTGCGAACCAGCTGGAATAAACTATGGCTGACATACAGCATAGGCTTCTGCCTGCACCTCCAGGATGTGATTTCGAAGCTCGTGTTCATCCTGGATACCAGTTTGACTCTTGAAAAAGGCGAGCTCGTCCTCATCCAAGTGGTAGATCGATGGATCAAGAGGCAGGTGGGGATACGTTGCCATCCTTTACGCGTTGCGGGAAGGAAAACTTGCTCATGGACTATCATATAAGCACGGCTCTCTACTTTTGGAGAATCAGCTGCGTCAGCGTGTTCCAGTCTCATTGGACGATGCCACTCACCGCTGGTAACCTTTATTGGTGAACCCGCAGTGAATAGAAATAGACAGCAGTATATATAACATTGGCAGGTTGACAGCTGCGACTTCTGCAATAGTAATTGTGGTCACGTGACACCAGCTGCAGCAAAACTGTCCATTAGCCGCAGAATCTGAGGCTTCTCCAGACAAATCCAGGCAATTTGTTGGATGCGTCCTCAAGATACAACCCGTAGCGGAGATCTAGAAATAGGCGCCCGTTCAGACCCAGCGGTAACTGCCGACAGCAATGGTGGAAGCATGCCCGTCAATTCCTTGGGTTTCGTCTCCTCTCCCACCCCCAGCGACCAAGAGATGCTCGATACAAACGCCAACGAGCAGCGGCCGTCCTTGCCCACCTCGCTCTCCGACTTTGCTCTGTTTCCTACCTCTTCCTCGACGCCTCCATGTCCATCGTCTGGTGTAGCTCTCGACGATGGTCTCTTTCGTCGTCTGCGGCGCTCCAGTCTTCTAGCAGCCAATCCTATCACTGCCGCTCTTGGTGAGAGCAAGACAAACAGCCCTCTTGCAATTTCGTTCACACCTCGACGGATCCCCAACTTGGACTCTAAGATGGCCGACGACAGCTCTCCCGAAACGCCGTCGGAGACACAGTCTGTGCTGTTCACTACTACCAACGTTTCGTCAAGTTCCAGTGGCACCACGGAAACTCCATCAACATCCCCTCGGCCCTCAGACTCCGCCCCGTCCTCCCTCAGCGTTGATTCTCTAGAGCCCCCGGCACGGCTAAATGCAGGCCGTGTCGCACATCCGCCTAAACCTGCCCGTCTACTCGATTTGCGCACCGAACTAAGTTCGCCCATCGAATCTGAACTCAAGTCCGAAGCACAGTTCCAGCGTCTCATTGCATCCTACTCTTATAATGGCTTCGCACCAGGCAAGCACGTCCCTCGCGCACAGCGAGCCTGGTCTGATCGCGGACGCTATCCGGAAGAAGTCGGCGGTGATGATGATTTGGATCAAGGTTGTGAAAGTGCGAGCGAAGACGGCGAAGATGCACATGGCGCAGGCAGTGTCCATAGCGTGAGTGTGACGCCGTCGGGCTCTGGCGAGGATCAAGCTATGACGATCGACACGAGTCTTGCAGGCGGATTCATGATGGATGTGGATATGGCAAGTCCCTTACTTCCCGTCCACCCAGCATATATCTCATGCCCAATGCTAGCCTTCAGCTCATTCAGCAATCAGCTCTCCTACGCATCCACAATGGCGGCAAACACCACCCCCGACATCAAGTGCTGTTCGATCAAACAAGCGAAAATGTAAGTTGCTTACATCCTGTTTGTTGGCTGCCGCTTATACATTCTTCAGTCGACGACCGGTATGACCCGTATCCAACAGCAGCCAAGCGTCGAGCTGTTTCCCCATCGGTGAACACCTTGCATTCACATGTTCATCATACCCACTCGCATTCGCATCAGTCGCACTCGCATTCACATTCACACCAGCACTCGCATTCTCATTCACATCACAGCTCACGATCCGGCTCCATCTCACATTCGCATCCGTCTGCTTCGCCCATTTCTATTCCCATTCCTCGTTCTGCACGCTCGGTCACATCCTCGCCCGTTCTCCGGCCCACCTCGTCCCCAGTGATGCGACCCACATCCTTTCCCGGCCAGTCGCCCATTCTCAAAGGCACTTCTAGCCCTACCATGCGGTCCATTGCGCGGCTTCCGCCACTCGCATCGCTCCGCGGTAGCTCAGACGGCGAACGCGAGAAGAGTCGAAAATACGTCGATGGCGCTGAAGAAGCCGTCAGCAGTTTAAGTCTGGCTTAAGTTGTTTTTCGCTGTATTTCCGGCTTGAGATAAGTATTGTTGTATTAGTGTATGATTGGCACTTTTAGAGGGTGATTACGGCTTCAGAGGTAATTAGAGGTATCACACACAATTACCAACATTCACTCCGTCTCATTGGACGGCTACACCGCGGCAATTAGTCCAAGCCTTGTTGCAAATTGTTAGGCGCCCTCTCAGAAGGCTATGCATGTCCCTAGTGTGCCAAGCTAACATTCAAGCCTCAAGAGTAAAATCAAGGGGTCATCATCTTAGAGACGCAGCGCCTCACAGTTTTTGGCGTTAACCTTCATTGTGGCAATCATGGCTTGCCCTGTGAACATTACGACGAAAAATCTGAGTGGTACCTGGACAATAGTGCGTATCGTGCGGGACTTAGTGGTCAAAAGCTTATCTGTTAGTGTTCTACAGAACAAGACCCTCGGCGACCCTTTGGATAAGGTCCTGGCGCTGCAGGGCGTTGGTTGGCTTATTCGTAAAGCCATTGGCCTGTCTCCTATTACTCAGGAGATCAAACAGTACACGGACGAGAGCGGGATCGAGCACATCGATGTCGAGAGCATTCTTCCTGGTGGTTTGAAATCGGTTGAGTACCGTATCCTTAATGACTCCGATCAGCATGAGAAAGACGACCTTTTTGGTTACATCAGTGAGTGGTGTTGTCTGTACACATTACATTATCAGGTTGACCTTAATCTGTGGTCTTATTCAGTCCGGAGAAGCAAACGTGTGAAGCGGTCAGAGCTCATACATGAATATATGAAAGGCAATTGCAATGAAGCTGAGGCTGAGGAGGATGGTGTGCTTCAATTGACAGTCTCGAGCGATACAGCCAAGACAAAAACTACGTGGGTTCTGGAGCAGGTGTGAAATATCATTTTCTTTTGGTGCTCCTCTGTAGCCTGACTTGGAGCATAGGTCTGGGGATTCGAGGAAATAGAAGGTGTTCGCTACTCCACAGAACGAATCCATTTCGTTGGGCCTAAAGGGGAAATCATCGAAGGTCGCCTAGTGTATAACCTAGGTGAGGCAGTGCGCCAGATGACGGACTGGGTCAAGAATTTTCTGACCTGATTGACAGTCAAGTCTGCTTGAGAAATTGGGCTGTGGTTCCGATATGTCAGACCAGGTACGATGTCGGTCAATCTGTTTGGTTTAGTGCTGACTCTGTGCGACTAGTCAGATTAAATCATTGGAGTATATCTGTGTCAAGTGCGCATAGCAGTATATATCAGACGTATGTGCTCACGGTACACCCCTGAGCACCACGCATCATCCCGATGTCCGTTAGTATTCCCGATTGAGTTCTGGGTGAATTTTCGCATATCAAATTGGTACGTTAGACTCTAGAGGGACAGATTGGGATATCTGGAAGGCACCCGTGTGCGCTGAAGTTTACTGATCCAGTGGATTTGGATAATAAACCTTACCTCCGCGAGTCGACGTTAGCTACACTCGGGACCTATCATGAAATCCCGGCGGCAGATTCCGGGCCCGACAGCATGACTCGGCTCGATCGGCATAATAAAGCGGTTTGTCCAAACACTCGGCCCTGGTGCAGCTACTGCAAATTAGCTCACCGCTTGCACTACTGGTTCAACGTAACTCATATTCTATTGAGGGGTACCAAATGTAATTACTCTGAAGTCTCCTTTGAAGTGTTGGGGTCAGAGATTTGTAATGCCGACATGCTCTCGGGCCGTCCCGGAATCTGCCGCCGGTGTCAACAACCGTAGCCTTAGCACGCGCAGAACAGCTGGTTACGAGTCTAAATCTCGTGACAGCTTACTACCGTACAAATCTGCTTATGAGGCTGTGAGCTTTTTTTGTCGCACTAAATTGCGAAATGCAGGGGAAGAGTTTTTCTCCTTGTGGGATGCCGTCAAGTAAGTTTGAAACAGTGTAGAATTATCCATGTAGTAGTACTAACACAGCATAAAACTGTGTGTAAATATTTTCAGATTTTTTGAAGGGCTTGTTGGTTCACATGAAATGGTTTTGCGACGAGGTTCCCCACGGGGCCAGTTGCTCAAATAGAGTTTTCCTGCAATGCACTTAGACAGTTTAGTCCTTACGGCCATCCTTAACGATAGCACGTGACCGCTCCTTGCTATGCATCCCTTGTCCGGAGTCAATGGCATTATGGGCATTCGATAACCTACGGGCTGGTTCTTTTGGAGCACTAGTCATGCCCTTACTTTCGCGACGGTCAGCCAAACTTCTTCTCGCAGTGTCTGGCACGGTGGCCCTGGGCCTCTATGCACTCTCCAAGAACTTAGACAGCGGCCACTTAGTATATAACCCGGACTCCCTGGCCCGACGTTTTGAGAAAGAACATGACGTGAATACCGAGCCTGAATATGATATAGTTATCATAGGCGGAGGGACGGCAGGATGTGTTCTGGCATCTCGTCTCTCCGAGGATCCGAATGTGCGTGTCCTACTCCTCGAAGCAGGCGGAAGGTACGTATACATATTTTCAGTAACAAAGGCTTTACCTTTACTGTACAACACAGCTCTCGTCATATCCCGTATAGCCAAATCCCAGCAGCATATGGACGGCTCATGCACACGTCCAAAGACTATGATCTGTGGACTGAACCTCAGGTCAACGCAGAAAATGCCAAGAAGTATTGGCCCAGAGGTTTTTTTTTTTTTAATCCTGTCAGACGTTCTTTGAATATCACGCGTGTCAGGCAAGATGCTAGGGGGATGTGAGTGGATTTATTGTGTGCAGTCGAAAGGGCCTGACTTGTATCTTCAAGGTTCCGCAATGAACGCTTTGATGTATTTCAGCTAACACGCCGTTTCCGAGTTGATCTGATGCCTGAGACCTAGGTTTCACGCCGGCGCTCCTACAGACTATGACGAGTGGGCAGATGGCGAACAGGAGGGTACCGACGGGTGGTCATACCAGGCACTCCGAAAGTATATTTACTACTTTACAGTCGTGCCGGACTCATCAATGTCTACTTATAAAGGTATTTTCTGAAGTTCGAAAACTTTGCACCTGACCCGCGATACCCCGCTGTTGATGTGACTAAGAGGGTCAGTACTTACCGAGTTTCCCCAATCACTGACGTGCTTCGGCTGAGTGTTGCTCCCTGTCCCAGGGAACCGGTGGTCCGGTGCGTATTGGGTACTTTGGCTACATGTCAAGGGCATCCTCCAAGTGGATAGAATCGTGTGTCAACATGGGGATTCCATTCAACCCTGATGTTAATACACCAACTGGAACCCTGGGTGTAACCAAGGTTCGTATTTATTCACAGCATACACCTGTATAATTTTGGCTCATATATGACGTATGAGTAGATTAGTGAGTTATTAGCATATTACCCACATGCAAGCGCACCACCTGATTCAATCTAGTGACATATATTGACGATGTGGGAAGGAGGGTGACTACTGAAACTGCTTATCTCACGCCGGAAGTTCTTAAACGACCCAACCTCAAAGTTGCGGTAAACGCCCACGTAACACGCATCATATTCGATAAAACTGGATCCGTGAAGAGAGCCGTGGGCGTTGAATTTAACCATAAGACGGATGGCCCTCGGTACCGTGTGCGTGTCAAGAAGGAAGTCGTGCTCGCGTAGAACTATCTCCTTTCTCTAACTCGCCGTATTCTGAATTGCATTTGGCACAGTGCTGGAGCAATACACTCCCCGCATATTTTGTTGCTCTCTGGAGTCGGCCCCAAAGAGCATCTCGCAGAGCACGGAATACCTCTTGTGCATGACCTCCCCGGCGTCGGTCAGAAACTCCAAGATCATGCGGTTGTGAACACTCGGTTAAGTCTTAAATCCGGCCATTCGATCCATTATATTCGTGCCGAGAAAGGGTTCAACTTGATTAAAGCTCTTGGATCTTTGGCGAGGTGGAATTTGACTGGAGGAGGCCCCATGTCTACTAATGTGAGACGGGCTTCAATTCTGCATATAACCGTTTTAACGCCTAAACGTTGGCAGGCCGGCGAGGCGGCCGCGTTCGTGCGGACAGACGATGAGAAATTGTTCCCTCCTGACAAATATCAAATCAAAGATGAATCGTCAAGCTCGACTGCTCCTGATATTGAGGCCATCATCGTGCCGATTGGATACACAGAACATGGATTCGGCCATATCCCCCCTGGGTCATTAGTTACTATGGGTGCGGTGTTATTAAGGTACGTACTTAGTCGAACTTGTCGGTCCCTTCCTGTGGTGTTCACGCAACCAAGGCCTCAAAGTTGGGGCACTATAAGATTAAAATCGGCAAACCCATTCGATGCGCCGCTCATTGACCCCAAGTCCGCATCATTTCTGGGAGTTCTAATAGGCTGAGAACGATGTGCTGATCCAGGTGTCGCACAGATATCTGGATTCCCCAAATGACCTGGCTGTTCTTGTTCGCGGTGTCAAGCTCCTCGTCAGGATAGCCAATACGGAACCTTTCGCTTCTGCCAAGAAGAAGGATGATGATCCACTGCTGGACCACAATCTTCAGTCCCTCTCCGACACCGAACTCGAGGCTGAGGTTAGAAAGCGTATCGAGACTTTGTACCACCCAGCTTCGAGTTGTCGCATGGCGAAGCTTGGAGACGGAGGCGTAGTCGACCCATACCTTCGAGTCTATGGATTGGAGAACGTCAGAGTCGCGGATGCTTCAATTTTCCCACGCATTCCAGCGGGACATACCGTAAGATCACACCAAATCTGTGCAGTTTGAGAAACTACTGAATGTGTGACCCGAATTAGACTGCGCCGACCATCGCTGTTGGGGAGAAGGCGTCAGATATGATCAAGCAGTCTTTAAATAGAAACCCTTGATAAGTGACACGGTGCGCGGTCTCTGGAAAGCTCCCAGTGTTACTTTTTACCATGTGTAACTATACCACCCTTTGCCTCAGGCACTCAATCATAGTTACCCGGCATACAAGGCTATTGTTGCGCAGAATCATGGAGACAATTTGCATTTGAAAAGCGCTCTCTGTCAACACACCGCTAGCCTTCCTCATCGCTCTTCCTGACATATACGTAAGTGGAGAATGATAGCGGGTTCAATGATCAAGATTTGTGCATCTGCCCAAACTATCCAGATTCAAGTACGGCCCCTGCCACAGTTCGGCAGACACTCAGCTGCTCTCCCAGACCAGATCTTGGGATGCGGTCACTGAACCTCATTATTTCGGTGGAAAGGGGAGCTACAGCAGTGACGGATATTCAATGGTAGCTCCCAAGAATATGGGAAACCATCCATGATATGCATATTAAGGAATCTATGTGACTCGTGGAAATTATGTCGAAGACAAGTACCGTAGGTGCCACGAAGGAACACCCTCAGGTTGAAAATGCCGAATCGATCTATGACGAGATTCGTTGTGAGCTGTATTTGACTTAGCACACTAGCCCATTGAAGGAGTTTGGAGAAAAGAAGTAATAGTTGAAACAAGCATTTAAAAAACAGTCCTGACGGTGTGGAATGATAGGGCATGACCTGTTTGATGAAGAATAGCCGGATATATATGGAAAGGGGGGAAGAAGAGGCTCAGATTGATGATGAATGTCCTAGTAGAATTCCGGAGAAGTGTTGCTTTAATAAGAGAGCGCTCAAAATTCCTAAATATATGCTGCGGCGGTAATGGTCAACTCTTTCTCGCAATGTAAACCAATTTACGGAGTTTCTCTGCGAAGCTTTCCTTGTAAACAGGGAGCGCAGTCCGCATTAAAAACCCGGCCACTACGAGTAATGGGCCGACAGCTAGTAAGACCGGCACTGGCGGGGACGGCGCGGCAGAACCCTTGTGGGGCTGTGAATTTGTCGAGCATGATGGTGTGTATCACACCACCAATTCCAGAGCCTTTCATGACGAGTCCAGGGGCAAGAGATCAACGCTGTGTGAAGTGGTGAGCTACAATTCCAAGTGAGGGGACAAATAAGAGTCCAGCGCTGAGAGACGGTGCAGACGAGCCACGACTAGCCAAGACCTGATGGTATTGTCGGGATTGAATGAGGGTGAGCATAAATATCGACACGCCGAAGAGCAAAACCCCCATAGCTGCATTATGAAAGCTGTGGTCTCATGAACGCCCAACGAAAGACTGTCCATTGGAAGTACAAACAAGTATCCTTGGTTCAAGGCTGGACTGTTAACTATGCTAGCATCTAAGAGGAGCAGGAGATGTGTACTTCCAACCTAACTACACGCGACAGCTGAATACTCATCAAGCTTTTGGACCAAGAGATTTGTTACATCTCAGTTGGGAGGAGGAAGAATGCGACAGGTAGAATCTGTTATTAGCTGAAAGGGTAAAACCTCTCACTCCTTTGTTACCTTGGTATGCACCGAAGCTATTCGTGTAACTAGACAACATTTTTTCAGTACCAAGGAGACAAAGCAAACAAACGAGTGCGAGTAGGTAGATGGAGGACATACTCACACAGACGTTGCAATTTTCACTAGTGTATTCAAGAAAGCCGTAGTAAGATTATATCCAGACAGAACAGACTAGAACACTCACAACCCCAAAGCCGTACACATGGTACAAGATCCCGGTTGAAACGATCGTAAGGATCAGTCAAGACCCGAGTACTCGTCAGCGAAGGTACCCAGTCTATCTGTGCAATTATGACTAGCTAGCGCTTTACCTGGTCATTTCACCCCGGCAAACACCCTCCCCTCTGGTGAGTCGGCTTCGCTTTAGTTGGCATTTGCGTGGCTCATGTACGGGACTCTACATTCAGCCGATTGAAAGACATCAAATAGTATGATGAGGAGCTCATCACCGTTGAGAGTCTTGAGACCTTCAAACATTTCCTGGAATTTTATCCTGCTAAACAACCGATCAGTGATGACTGGCATCCTTGGCATAATCAGTGCTGGGGTAGGTCCAAGCTCTCTTTCTTCAGCCACAGCAGCCTGAGCCACCTATAGCTCACCGTTACAAAGATCCATTTGTCAGCAGCACTTTTGTGCAGGGGGGGGCAACTTCTGCGCGAGATAAGGAATCCATCTGATGTAACATACTTTCCAGCAAGAGAGGGCTTTTCAATATAGGCAACATCTCCCGCAAAGACAGTTGCAAGAAAAAATTGTCGCAGCAACGCTGGAAACTGCTCGCAGGTGAGATTGTGTCGTCATTAGTGAGGAAGTCAGATCTTACAGCTCTGACCTGTTGAGCGCGGCTACAGTCTTTGATGTGCTAAAGGCTTAGCATATTATGCAAACGATGCAAAGCACAGCCGTACATGCTCGTACGAGGTTATTTAGGCCCCACAATTATCATAAGGGTATGAAAGGGTGGTGAAGCTGTTATGGAGGAGGGGGTATCAGAAGGAAGCGAGAGAAAGGAAGGCTTACACTATTGCGCAGGCTGTCAGCACTTTCTTGTGATGCCCACGCAACCGGGGCCTCAAAATTACGAGATCAGCAAATCCTCAGCGGGGTCAGGCCTCAAGCTTTCCTCATCTCTTCCCGACAGATGTAACACTAGGCAGTGGAGTGACAGTGAATCTCATTGACCAAGTTGTAATCCATGATATGGTGCGAGCACAATTTGCGCATATGATTGGACATGGTCTAGTAGAAGTGATGTAGAAGCTGGATGCGTAGGACACGCGAAACTTGGTCACGTGATTAGTCGCGTCTCTTTACTCGGCGTTCAGTGCACCTTATACTTTCACTCGTGGACCTCAGGCTCACCCCGAACGAATCCTCACGCGATATCTCACTCGCGAAATATGACAATAATTCTGGATTCCGGTGTCACACATACAGATTCCTCCACACGTCGCTCCTTAACCTCACTTTCCACGGCCATAGCAAAGAGCAAGCGCATCGTTGTCGTGACGGGTGCTGGTATCTCCTGCTCATGTGGAATACCCGTGAGTGAAATTGACGCGTGTCTCGTCGATAATGCTTGACATAGCATTTCTCAGGACTTTCGTTCCTCAGACGGTCTCTACGCGCTTGTCAAATCGAAGTACCCAAACGCAGTCCTTAAGGGTCGGGACCTCTTTGACGCATCTCTTTTTCGAGATCCGACGTCTACAGCCCTCTTTTATACCTTTATGGCAGAACTGAAGTCATCTATTGACAAAGCGACACCGTCGCTTACACATCGTTTCATCAAGACACTCGACACTAAAGGAAAATTACTCCGATCTTATACACAGAATATCGATGGACTTGAAGAGAGGGCTGGGCTTGCTGGAACCTCGTCGGATTGTGTAAAGAACAATAGCAAAGGGAAAGGCAGGATCAAGACGAAGGACGTTCGCAACGTTCAATTACATGGTGACATTCACCGACTTCGATGCCTACTGTGTGCGGCGGATTTCAAATGTACCTCGGAACACTTGGAATGCTTTCGAGAAGGAGATCCGCCCGATTGTCCCGAATGCCAAACCCGTTGTATGTCCTCATTGCTGCCTTCTTCACCTAAAAGCTCAAATATTGGCAGCTGAGGCGCGTGTTGCTCGCTCTGCACGTGCCCTCAAGATCGGCACCCTGCGTCCCTGCATTGTCCTGTACGACGAGCCCCATCCGCTTGGTGAGGAGATCGGTGCCATCGAAACTACGGACCTTGGCAAAAAGCCGGATATGCTACTCATCATGGGCACATCACTAAAGGTACATGGCTTGAAAAAACTTGTGAAGGAATTCGCGCACGTTGTGCATGAGCACAAGTCAGGTGGAGGCGGCAAAGTCGTATTTGTGAACAAGACACCACCAGGGAGTGAATGGAACAATGTAATTGACTTCCATGTTGCGGGGGAAACGGATTCATGGGCAGCAAAAGTCATCGAAGACTGGAAGAAGGCGCGGCCTCAAGATTGGGAGGTTCAAAAGACTCTGTCTGCAGAACCCACGGGAGATCAGGGGAGTTTCAAAGTTGTCAAGCAGCCAGCAGGAAAACCCAAAGGTAAGTCGTCGCACATCGTCTGTGTCCAGAGGCTTACATCTGGTACAAGGTGGCAAAAGCAAAAAGAAAGACCCCAATGCGGAAAATGTACCCCCAACTGCTACAACTGTCCCACCGCGTATTACGTCTCTTCCGACGGCTCCTCTTTCGCCCAGCAAACGCAATGCCAATGCATCACATTACGACGATACCGACAGCAGTCCGTCTAAGAGACGAACTGCCGTGCTTCGCCCATTGATCCCCGACAAGGAGCGTAGAATGCTCTTTACCAAGCCATCGCCATCTCCCGCTGCTATCGTGGCTTCAAAGCCACAGAAGCCTATAAACGCTCAAAAGGCGAAGGCAGAAGAAAGAGCGACCCGCAGACGGAACAACCAACTAAAAGATGTTTTATTTATCGACAGTGACTTGTCGTTGGAACTTCCCATCATTGTCGTGGAATAGCCACTTGCTCCATTTGTCTAGATCACGCGTTCGTATGTTTCATTGTGCATGGTCGAGTACTAAGGCCAATTGTACAATAGAGGAGATTATATTTCTCTTTTATTAACGGCCTGGGTAGGCTTTCTGTACAGTATTACCGCGAGAGACGTCTAAGAACTCGATTAAATGCCGTCTCATTTATGTCACGAGAAGTTCACATTCAATCTGCTGATTAGGCCTGCCCAGCATCTCAGATCCAGTGTATGAAGAAAGTGCATGGCATCGGAAAGAAAATGGTGCTTTGTCATCGATGCCTGCGCCATGCTAGAAAAGCATGCAAATCTCGTTCATCTTCATCCTCAGGTATATCCGAATGTTCATCGTCGGAAGCTAATTTGTCGAGATAATACCACAATCCAAAGCCGAAACCCTGAAGGAAAAGTACATACCTGAAAGTTCAACACTGCCTTCACTCTCCTGGTCCGGATCTTCGTCTGGGTAATCATTGCGGTAAAAATCTTCGGCTGGACAACATGTGTCAAGAGATGCTACAACGAACAGCGAGGTGAATTGTTGTGCCTACTGTTTGAGTCTTCGTCATCCTCATCACCAGCCGAATCTGAGCTCGAATCTGAGTCGTATTGCCCCACGGAAGGAAGGCCCGATCTTAAATTAAATGAGGTATTGGCAAAACTTCGAGAGAGTGCATCACACACACTGTGGCAACGTTTGCAACCGCGGCTAACTTGGTAGTGGCAGGACGGTGGTAAAAGACGTCCCACACATACTCTTCGTCTTGGTCCACTTTTGCCGAGGTCGAAGCAACATTCGATGGCTGGCCATTCACTGGTAAATGGTTGGTATGCATGAAATAAATAATCGTAACAAGTGGGCATACTTCGTAAATATTCCTGTAGCATGGGAAGAAATTTGGCCATTTCGGGATCGAGAGTCTCAGTTGTTTTATTGGCAGATAACTTGGGTTCTGGAATCGCATCGTACATAGTAAAGTCTTCTTCATCTAGGCCCTTGGGGTTACTAACTGTTTTTGCGACTGGTCTGAAAGAACAACGTGAATGAAGAAAGAACAGAGGAGCAGTGTTAGGAACAACTACGAAGTAGGCGGTCTATTTTCTGGAATATTTTTGACGATAGTATAGCGTCGCCCTGGAGTAACTTGTGGGGAGATTGTGTCAAGCTCCGGCTTTTCAGATGTGAACTCTCCACTCGCAAGTGTCGAGATGCGAGTCTACAATTCGTCACCATACTGGCTAGTTGGGTGTTCGAAGTCCACTCACTCTCAGATCCTTTGTCAGGCTGGGATCTTGCCAGAATGTCCCTTCCTCAACTGTTTCTGCGAATTGAAAAAAACCAGACCCGCCACGAGACTTCTTTCGTCGCGACCTCGACTCAACGACTTTCGCGATTGGTTAGATCTCATACCATGACATTAGTGGCACAATTGTACCCAACGCGTCAAGAGGTTCATCTGTACGCTTCCGCTTGATTCTAAGGATTGTAGGCTGAGGTGGCGTGGCCTGCGTGGTAGCGTCGTCCATGCTGGGCGTCGATCGATAGCAGTGCGTGACTGAGGATAGTGAATTGTTACGTCATATAACACAGTCACGGCGTCACTCTAATTCTTCGAGAGCGCTAATTACTTATAAGTAACTCTATTATACAGAACATTACCTTTACTTGGCATGATTAAATGTACTTCGCAGCTGCGGCTATACATTATACTGCGATAGTTGGGCAACCCTCAAGATGGCTTTTCGCTCAAGCCCCAACTCCACATCTTCAGCTGCGCGAGCTCAATTTCTCCAAGTCCTATATCTAATCTTTGTTGTTTTTTTTCTTGACGATAGCATTAGCTCTAGGGCTCGCTCTCACAGAGACGGTGAACGCTGTATCATCAGTCGTCTCGGTCACTCTTGGAAATGACCTGATAGGCCAGAGCCCAAAATGCGTCTCAACATGCACCTCTGATCCATTCAAGAGACCTGGAACACTTATTAGTGGATCTCATCCATCCGATACGCGATGGATACCGTTCCCTCCCAAAGAAATGCCCATTCAACCATTGAACTCGTCTAACTTTGACTACGACGCAGCTGTTCCATGGGATGCCCTTGAATTCGCTTCCCCTCAATATATGAAGTTGATGTCGCAGTCAAATACAACCTCTGAGATGGACTGGGTAAAAAATAGGACGGTTCTCTTCATCGGCTCATCGCACGACAGGTAAGGACTTTTTGGCAGTCCCCATTGTATTCATCCAAAGAGCAGCTTATTCCTCATATCCTTGCTCGTACCAGAAATAACGTAGAGTACATATGCGAAGAACTCCATGGAGCCTACTCCTCCATCGGTGGTCACGCAGGTATGTTTTCTCTCGAGTGAGCCTCTTTTCCAGCCCCAGTATTTAACGTTCTGGCATATAGCCGGCTTCTGCAACGTTACCACGCATCATTTAGTTCTCGCTTTCTGGTTCACATATGGGTCCATTGACTCTGATTCTTATGATTGATTTTCGCCACTCGAGCTGAGACCTCTCACTTTCGAGAGTAGGGTGAGCTCACGACCAATGTATATTGATTATTTGATCTTAACTCACCTGAAGCATTCAATTAGATTGAGCAAGTGATGCTCCCCTGGATGGCACAACAGGGGATTGGTAAACCAGATCTGGTAATCGAGGTATGCTTCTCCTTGATGCTGTAGTCTCTGATTGACAAGTTGGTTGGAAGACTTCTCTATTTGGGATGACGCATTCCTCAACCAAGTATGTTCATCGCCTGTAAGACATGCATGCTTAGCTAGAACGCGTTTACGCCAGCTCTCTGGCCATCAAAATAGTACCTCGCACAATCAGCTGCTTACGTATGTTCAGTTGGCTTGGCACCGCTCACGAGTGCGCGATCGGGTTGCGTACACTCGAGCCTTGTGCGGGGAGGAGATACCGATTATGTTCCGCACACGCCATATTCGTGAGTCAAATGTATGGAATCGGATAATGCGGTGCGTTTTGGGTGTTGTTGTTATAGATCAATAAGCCTGTTATTTCGTCTGTGCGAGTGAATAAGATGATCGCTCAATTGGTATCGCCCGTGGAAACAAAGTGTGATTGATGACTAATCAATGCTCCTAATGTGGTGATTAAAGCTCCCAAAGATAAACCTGTGAGTGACAA
>QFFB01001674.1:0-13041 GCA_003316465.1 Ramaria cf. rubripermanens
CCTCCATGACCTGAACACCCAGCTCTTCAGCTTCCTTCCACTGGGCCAGACTCTGATAGGTTGAGGCAAGGTTGCCCATGGCACACAATGTGTCAGGATGCTCCTCACCAAGCAGCCTCTTCCTTGCCTCCATGACCTGAACCCCCAGCTCTTCAGCTTCCTTCCACTGGCCCAGACTCTGATAGGTTGAAGCAAGGTTTCCCATAGCACACAATGTGTCAGGATGCTCCTCACCAAGCACCTTCTTGCTTGTCTCCATGACCTGAACACCCAGCTCTTCAGCTTCCTTCCACTGGCCCAGACTCCCATAGGTTGAAGCAAGGTTGCCCATGGCATGTAATGTGTCAGGATGCTCCTCACCAAGCACCCTCTTGGTTGTCTCCATGACCTGAACCCCCAGCTCTTCAGCTTCCTTCCATTGCCCTGCTTCATAGACCACTTTTATAAATCTCTTTGCTATGTTAGAATCTACACCCTTTGCATGTAGTCCATCAAGATGAGACAGAAGAGTTCTCCTAAAGATATAATCCTCTATACTATTTTCAAATGGGATAGAAAGGGCCAGTATCTGCATTGTGCACCCTTGGCTATTCTCCTTCTCTACCACCTCTAGATTGTCTCTAGCCCAAGCATGTACCAGTGGATGAATGAAGAATATGTTGACTTCTTCATCAATGCTGATTAGTGAGTAAGAAGCTAATTCATTAATGACATCCTGGAATTGAAGGTCACTCCAGTCACCATCTAGGGTTTGAAAGTTCTGCAGGAATTCTTTTGCATCATCAAATGGCCCATCTAGATCCATTAGAGCTGCCTTTTGAAAGATGCTTTTGGAAATACCCCCATAATGCAGAAATGCACACAGTTGTAGCAGCCTTGCTGCCACTGTACTTAGCCTTTTAAAGCTAATTTCCCATGTTACATACACTGCCCACTGGTAATCATCCACCATTTGCACAGCGTGCTTTCTCATCAGCTGAGCCCGATCCTGCTGGAAAATCTGCAGGTAGTCATTCAAGCTGCATCCCTTTGAGATATATGCACCTGCTTGTACAATAGCCAGCGCAAGATAGCCAAATTCTTTGACAATGAGAGATGCTACACTGAGATTCTTTGCAGAATCTGCAAGTGTAGTAAATGTGAGGAGCAATTGAATTGCTTCATCAGGATTCATCCCTGAAATATGGTAGTTGGAGTTGGGTGCATGCAAACGACACTCCCTGTTACGACTTGTTATAATGATGTTTCCATGCCTGCATGCTGGCAAGTACTTTCGAAGGTTTATCCCTGGGTCATCAGCATTGTCCAAGAAGAGCAACCATTGATGTTGCCCAGAAAGCCATAAAAGAGCATCTTTGGCAGTCTCACCAATGCCCGCTTCACGAGCAATGTCTGCAAGGCCAGCCTCTATGGTTGTCACACTACTTGCATCAATATAATAGACTCTCTGGAAACTGAACATGAACAGGTCAGTCCAGATATAACAGACCTTGATTAATGCCCCACCGTTGATGAAACCTATCAATGAATGTCAGTGCGATCTGGGTTTTTCCCGCTCCACCAAGCCCATACAACACAAAGATGCGCTGTTCTTCCGTAGCAGCACAAAACTGGATAGGGGAGAAGTATCCCTCAAGTTGAGATAGGATGTCGGCTCTTCCAGTAAATCTGCTTGTCGGCGGAGGCCAAGTCTTGAGGCGAGCTCCATGATTAAACAATGTCTGGCTGACAGTGCTTACAACAACAGTGTCTATAAAACATACGTTATAAGGTCTGAAAGGTTGCAAATTGTACCCACTGAGGTGTGCGGTAGCTATCACTTCCCGGCGCTCCCTAAGAGCATTGACAGCAGCCATGACCATCTCATCTACTTTACCCTGCCGAAGATATTGCAATGTGTGTGTTGTCACCTCATTCAACCTTTCCCACTGCCCCAATGTCACAGTCTCCATTCCTTGTTCCACATTGAACCGGAAGTAAACGTTCGCAGCAAATCTGAAGCGCGACTCGGTTTCGTCCGCTGTGGCCTCACATTCAGTGGTGATCTTCTTCAATACCTCGGCTACACCTAATGGTATGATATTGTTAAATAGACTGGGCGCCGCCAGGCCGGTTGTGGTCACATGTCCTGTCCCGATACTCATAATGCAAGCAATATGTCGGTGCGGGAAAATGTGTTCTGCTTCTTTGAGTATTTGCTTGATCGGATTGTTGCAACCCAGGCCGGCATCAACAAACGGTTCATTCATAGGTGGAATGCCGATGAAAATGCGTTTGAAAAACGTGGGGGCGGCAGAAGTAGCACGAGCGGCCTCCCAGATAGCACAGTCGAATGATTCATACTTTTCAACGCCGTACGTACGAAAGAGGCGTGGGGTGCTCATATTTTCTGCGGGCATCGCACAGACAAAACTGTGTTTCATTCAGCCCTGTATCAATAATAAAAAAACGGGAACTTGAACATACGTCTTGCAGACTTCATTGCTTGGTCTAGGATCGAACAGTCGTGCGTCAGGGTCACCAATTGATTCCTGAACGATCGCCTGGATAGCCTTCTTCAAATTGCTAGCCTTGAACATCCCGTCCTTCCAAAATTGTTTCTTGTCCGAGAACACTTGTGAGGCAAATCTCCCATAGGCTTCAATCGCCTTGTCTACGGGCAGGCGGAGGCGCCCAAGCATGAGGGCAATGAGCCTAAATAAAACGTGTTAGAGAGCGACGGTGACCTAAACGGCGACAACTTACCCTCCTGTACTCGTACCGCCAATCAAGTCGAAATATTCGCACGGAAGGGGCATCGTTTTTCGCCCTTCTTGGTGCTGAATTCGTTTCATGATCTCTTTAAGTATGATGAGTTCCGACAAGCCACGGATGCCGCCGCCATCTGCTAAGGGAGTCAGAAGGCGTCGCATAACAAGCATAAAAACATACCTAGTGAAAGCAATCTAAGCCCAGTACCCGGAGATCCATCGGTTTGCGGCATGGGGGTAGACTCAATGGCAGTTCTTCCTGCCGGAAGACCAGAAGTAGACGGAGACATGACCTTCATGCATGAAGATTCGTCAGGCATGCCCCTTACTATTTTAGAGTCCCAGAATAAGCCATAGTTACCATTGAGGGTCCCAGAGACGGCTTTACGATCTGCGACATTGCACTTTCCCGGGATAACATGGCAGCTTTGGGGATCTGCTGGATATTGTCCATGGACGAGTTAGAGGGGGAAACAAGGATGCAGTGCGTTCGATGTGCTGGCAACCAGTGAGCGGAGAACGTGGGAATGAGAAGACTCGACATCGCCTTACGGGCACTTGCGAGCGCCCCTACCTTAATCCGTTGTTCTTGTAGGCTGTGTAAATGAGGTTGAGATGTGAGTAACGAACATTATTGAAGAAAACGTATGACAAAAGCTCACATTTGAAGGGATCAAAGTAGCTCGTTGTTGTCTTCAGTCCCGACGCGAGGGTCCCTCATTCCTGTGATGAGGCGTATAGGATCAGCTCCAGACCAGCGGCCTCGCCACACCACGCTCCAATTTTCGGCGAAATTACTTAAAATGGCAGTGTTTACCTGGCACTTATATAGGTTGGATCGTCACTTATCTACAAGGGTTGAAGAGCTGCAAGCAAAGGTCAGTTGTATCCCGCAGCCAGACATCATATATCCAAATCCCGATCACCCGATCATGCAGAACAGAGGGTCCCCAACTCCGACTGAAAAGAGGGGAGCGTTCTGTGGAGGTGAACTGATTAGGATAGGCACGTTCCTGGGGATATTCTTTGGGATGGTCTGTATTCGGTGCATCCCTTCAATTTTCTGGTTAGGCGCTGTAACTAATTTTTTCTGTTGGGTCTTCTCGTCTTCCACTTGTCCTTTCCCTATTATCTAGGAGACTAGTAACTTACAGATGAAGGTATCAATCATACCAGTGGGGAATTAACGGTCCATACACACACATTGGTTTAGACATGCGTGAACAGTGAAATCCTATCCTTGACAGATAGGTTGCCGGCAGCCATGTTTCATAGACACAACTCATAAGTAGTATCAATATCAGAATTAATATGCATCTACTAAACGTGAGTCACACTTGCAGCTAAGATTACCGACTGTGCTTACACATGTTGGATTTATAATAAAACTTTCTTGCTCTTTGCCTTAACATGTCCCAGAGTCGGGGACAGGCGCACTAGCGCCGCTACGGGATCGATTATCGATCACAAGCAACACATGATGTATGAGGACCGATCCCGAACAATGCACGGAGCGCGGTGATGGGCATTGCATAGAGCGATAGGACGGAGTGACGGAGCGTACGAGGGCGGGTGCTGGGTAGTGCACGCGCTGCGTGTGAGGACAGCGTACAGCGACAGAGCGCACATGTATTGGGCATTGCACCAGCTGCACATGAGAGTCCGTCACCGCGAGGGTGCGGATTCCGGACTGCCACGCACGTATGGATAGGGATGCCATACTGGTGGACGAATGGTGAGCTCACGGCCCACCTCAGGGAGTCCAGTCGCCATGCTTTATGTTATACTCATGCGGCCACTCAACAGACACTTCCCAGACGGCTCCACACCATACACCCAACACTCGAAGGCATGCTGTTGCATCCTGTCTCGTCTGTTGTATCCCACCACGTCGTTGCGTGTTGTTACATGTCGTGTCGCGGCGTTACTTACATCCCCGTGCGCAACATCCTGGCCCGCGTCCTGCCACTGTGACGTAGTACCTATGCACGTACCTTCGGACCTGACTAGTGAATCGAGGACTAGTGTGAGTCCACCGTCAACGAGTCTCCAGTCCGAAATGAAATCGTTTCCGCGGTGTGCTCCCATCATCGTGAAACATCGTCGGTAGCATCGGAAATGACGGTCGCAGTCGCGACGTCGATGCTGGACATTGATTGCGAAAAATTCTAATATCCCACAGTGAATCCCGTCCTACAAAATTTACACCCCAAAACAAGCATCGTGGTGCGATTGCATGGATTGCGGACAACCCTCCCTCGCTGCCAATGCCATTGGTTCGATGGCGCGATAAGTGGTTAACTTCCCAGGCCACCACCGTCGTCTATGTCCACTTTGCTATGTGTACAGTGTTATTCATCTCTTAAAAAAGCACGTTTGCTTAGCATAGTCCGTTGCACTGTCCCTTGGAAACCCAAGAAAAATGCCTGGATACCGCACGTACAGGTCGCTCCATCTCCTCTCGTGCCCCCTCAACCATCTCGTTGGGCGTGGCTTGAGCAGGTCCCACCGACTAGCTCTCCAACAGCAAGTTGAGCTGCTTGCCAGGTATGGCATCATCCATGGCTACGCTGCTGAGCACGCTCAGCTAGTCCCAGCGGGATAGTTTTTTTTTTTTTTTCATGATAATCCCCGCCACAATCCGGCCCCTGGAACCTACAGGGAGATAAATATAGTACACGCCGTCTTACCTCCCGTACCTGCCTCTTTTACCCCTGAGCTGCGCACCTCAGATTTCATTTCGGGCTGGAGACTCGTTGACTTCTCCCTCCCTAATGAAGCTATATTGCCTTGATGAACAATACGCATACATTAGTACTACTTTGTGGCAGCGAGTCGAAGACCCATGCCTGTGACGATACCGTGGCGCTGCAGTTTGTGGCAGCTAAGTACTTATTGGGTCATGAGCATGAGTGGAGGATGCTTGGGCACTTAGTTTCAGGAGAAGGGCGATCACGACAGCTTCATTAGGCAGGCTGCAAGGGACCACGGGACCAGGGTACTTATATGTTACTACCCAACGCGGAATGCTTGGCGCACTGCCTTCAGCCAGTGGATTGAAGCCCGATTGGTATTTCCAATCGTCCCTGGCTGGCAGTGCCCCCACAAGCCCCCTATTTCTCATATGGTAGACGAGAGCATGGAGAATCCGAGAATGGTATATAATAATTGTAGGGCGCGTGTTATGCCTCTTTTTTTCAGAAGATATAGCTATGAAACTTTGACTCAATGGGCTACCGTCTAGTGTACCAATTTTTAGTCTGACTCGGAGTTTGCGTAGAGCTACATGCTGTAAACCGCATACAATACTCCCTAGTTTCGTAGTTCTTCATGATGATGCTGGTCAAGAAGCTAGACCAACTCTCTAGCATCTAACATTCTGGTCACCTTGTCGTGAATCATTTCACGACGTGAACAGAGACCCTGACAAGCTCTAACCAGAAAAGATATACTTATGTTTCTAATCCATTGATTCTACACTCAGTCAAAAGGTGATCGGCGCTGTGTTCATATATCCTATTACTGACTGCCACGAGCGCTGAACATGTTATCAACCAGATGCGGCACGATCACGGCGCCAGTGCCACCCGGTGATGCCACGATGCGTTGACACGAATACGTCTGCAGCTAATGGCGTCGACGGCTTCCCGTTGAACTTAAGTATAAGCTTTGCAATAATACGCGCAAAATCGACTAAAATGCATCCCAGGCGCCTTGCGGCCGTTGGTCGATCGCTGCATCGCATCTCCAGGGTACCTCTCCGCCGCTCCGGTAGACTTGTTGGATACTATACAGTATAGTAGATCAAGAAGTCAGGGCAATACCTATTTAAACCTCAACAGGCAACTGCACACACCTGGATCAAATATCTGTTTAAAGTATATATGTTACCAATAATTATTAGCTCAACTGAATGGTGTGGTAACATATATACTCTATTATAGATTGCCAGCGGTTGACGTTGGTTCAAAGTTCTCTCAGTAACGTCCACCGGCAAGCCCCCTATTAGTCTTTTCCCGTACAAATGATACTGATTGTCGAGCATACTTATATAACAGCTTCCCATAGCTCAGAAAAGTGGACGCCGACCAGTAACACCCACTCCCGCCACTTTACTATGGATGCATTAATCTCGGAGCTCTCTACAGTCGTTGCTGGATTTCGGGTCAACGCCATAAACAACAGTGAGGTCTAAGTTGATCACTTTATTCATGCCATTTACCCTGAATCCCTCAAAGTGGCCGTTACCGCGTTGTTGTTGTACGAAATATTGATCACCTCTGGCCAAGAAATAAAATATATCTGGCTGTATGAACCGATGTACCACCAGTACTTTGTCCGTGGCTCAAATTACTTCTATTAGAATCTCCTGGACGAAGATTAATGTTCTACATGTCCTTGTCCGATACTATGCCTTGAGCTACCTACTCGTCAATGCATATGGTATACGTAAAGCTGTCCACGTGTACTCTTCCATCTAATATGGGAATGCAGCATCAGTCAACGCAAATTTATCTGTAAAGGTGATATCCGCCAGCTAATGTATTTGTCGCTCGACGTTGCTCAATCTGCAGTGTTTTGGCAGTTGTATGATCACTCTTCATGGCTGCTGGGAAAAGGGTACCCATTGATCTGCTCACGTATAGTTGCGCACCTTTCAACAATTTCTCAATCTGGTATGAGTTTCTTTTCTGCTTTATAACATATAAGCTTACGCTGTTGAAGGGGTTCCCTGGTCTTTGTGCCTTTCGTTGATCTGCTCATCATCCTTCGGATATACGCGCTATATCATGACAGCAAAAAAAGTTAGTCGTTTCAAGTGATATTTACTTTGGATTCACGTGCCTTGCAATAGTGGCTGTCTTTTTGGGGGTGCTTTGGATAGGTGTGTCAGATTTCTGTGCTTTTGGATAGACTAATATTATGTTTAGCCGAAGTTGTTGTAAATCTCATTTACACCAGTAGCCTCAGTCATTTTGCTCATGACTGCCTTCATTCCAGTCTGCTCTCACATTCATAGGACTTCAGTTTGCGCCAGCCAATGTTACCATCCCCGATCCGCTCCCGGGCATCTTGCCAGGTTGTTTTGCGGTACCACCCTCGTCATATACGTCAAAGGTCGTTGAGAGTGGGTGAGTGAACCTATCGCTAGATAAACTGATACACGAACACTATCAAATTCTTGACAGTGCACTCGTCGGCGCATTCCAAGGTGCGTCGAGAGTTGTTATACATACATTTGGCTGATTAAGATACTATCATCGTTAGCCATCTATTTTGCACTTACTACTTACAAGATGTATATACAAGTTAAATCATTTGGTTTTTCTATGACTCCGTTATTGAAAGTGTTCTTCAGGTGAGTTCAAAGCTTCCCTTTTCCATGCCCTTGTATTAAGCTGCACTTGTATAGGGATGGAGCGGGATACTGCTTGATGTGGGTTCCCTGTTTCTTCTCAACGAGATTCACAAGCCGATAATCTATACCTCCTGTGTTTACATAAGCATCTTTAGTGAGTGATAACCTAATTTACCTACTTCTGATTTACTGAGCAGAAGGACAGTCATGTACTTTTTTTCCACGTTGTTGTCCGCCATTGCAGCTCCATATTTGCAGGGAATTGGGCAGATGTGTGTACATCTTCAATTGATTGCGGAGCCACGACTGACTTCCAGGATTTTATCAAGATGGCTTATTGCCATTGTCGCAATCTCAGTAAGACTCAATCATTTCACTTGCACCACATTCTCATGTGAGCTCTAGGCTGGGAGGTTAGTTCTGAACCTTAGAGATGTTGCAGCTAATGAGTGGGATTAAACACCGAGAGCACTGGATGGCAAGTGGATGGACACCGCTATGGCCATGCCCTCCCATCAATTATCATCAGGTATGAGAGTGAATATGTTACCAATAATGTATACCAGTTGTACTGTACTTGAAGTTCTGGGGTAAGAATGTCTCTCCCCCAGTGTCCTATCTTCTTATGAGTGTCTCGTGCCACTGCTCTATCTTCTATTCTCGAAAGTGCTTTCACTGGGTGAGCGACACCTTTTCTCGTTCGCCAAAGTTTGTTGTCCTTCACAAAGTACTCCTCCGCGTGACGTTTGATTGTCTCCCGCTCTCTATTCAAAGTATCTTCTGGTAAGGACAACTCGAGTATCCACTTGAGCGTATCACTCGTCTCTTGGTCGTCCTCGACCCTCTTCATTAACTCAGCGTACCCTGTGTTTGGTTGTAATAACTGACATGTAGCTCGTTGTATGGAGTACATGTTGTTGATTATGCCGACTTCATGTTCCCAGCCTGGTTCTATTGGTGCTGTACTCGGTGGTCCTTGTGCTAGTCCTGAACATGACTATCCTCTGGATTGCACTTTCCATCCTAGTGGATGAAACATACAATATTGTGTGCTAGAGTGGCTTCTTCGTAGCGTGCATGAGTCGGCGGGAGAGACTTGTTTGACAGTAAGTCTTTGACTGCCTGACAATTGGTTTTCAATATAATTTGGTGACCACAGATAAACTTGTGGAACTTATCAAGGGCCCACTTAATGGCTTTCACTCCTAACTCATAGGAATGCTGTTTCTGTTCTGCTAGGGAGTTTCTGTGTGACATGAAGGCCATTGGATGCAGGACCTCTTTTGTTGTTCCATCTGCACCACATTCCAGTTGGTACTGGGCTAAGTATGCTGCTAACCCTTTTGCACTTATATCTGTTCCTACCACAAGTGGTTTGTCTTTAATAATTGTGGATAGAACCAGTGATTGGGTGAGTAACCCTTTGAGATGTGCAAATGCTTGTGTCATGATTGCCATTTTTCCCTATAGGGTTCAGCAAACAAGCTCTACCTTCACTTACACTCTGAGCCTTTGTCAAATTCTGTTGTCATGCCAGGAATCACCATATTGTTCCTATTTGCTGTTTGCCAGACATACATTTTCCATCCTTGCACCCCTCTTCACCTCTATGTTGCTGTCTTTGCTCCCCACCCTGTATGATGCAGGGGCATCAAATAGAAGCACTGTAAGGGCAACCCTCAAGCACAGTGGAGATCATGCATTCATACAGGCTGACAGATGGGAAAACCAAGGAATACATAAATCAATGAGAGACACAATGAAAGGGGATCTCACCTGATAGAAGAAAAAACCAAAGAGAAAAGTCTAAGGTCCCCTACAACCAATGAGCCTGTATTATACTATGCCTGACCATGATCAGGCCCATCACTTGGTACCTACCAACCCTGCACTCCATGGATCCCTAACTGACCCCAGATGCTTGTACCCAAGCCATTTCACTTCTGAGGCAGTTCCAGAAGTAGAAGTGGAGCAGGGTTTGGAACTGCAGAACTATGGAACTGCAGAAGTGAAAAATGGGGTGTCCCCTGACATCACCCCCCCTCTAGTGTGCTGTGTCCTCAAAGCACAGGACATGAGGGATTGGAATGCTGTTGGATGAATCTGACATGGGTCACCAAGGTGTAAGTTCTCTTATATGAGTCACTGTGCTCAGCAGAAGTCAACCAATATGGGATTGCAGCAAAGCTAGGTAGTGACAGTATAGTGTAAAAGATTGTGGGAACTGTGCAGCAGTTCCCATAGACTAACTATACAGTGGGTCCACATGTGTTAGGACCCATGTTAAATCCCTGAGATCTAACACTGAGACTCTGAACCTTCAGACCTCTGCACTCTGAAGTAGCTATTATGTTCCATTTTAGTTCTTGTTGTTTGCCTCTTAAAGTATAATCCTCATTCACAACCCAAAGTAGAATACTTGTACCTTGCTTGATTTGAACCTCTGACCCTATTCCAAACTCCGATTATTATTCGACTCTTATATCCTTCTTGTTCTACGTTTATGTCTTTCTTGTTACATGTTCTTAGGATACAATTAGGATATGAGGTATTAATAGTCCTCCAATCTTGTATCGGCTCTTTAGTTCGAATATTGACTTATTTCCCCATTACCAACCTCCAGTCTTCTCGCATCACTATCTCCATAGTTAGATACTACTAGTGATACCTCCGAATCCAAACCTCCAGATAACCTCCAATACTCTGACCTCTGAAATTAGGGGCTGAATGATAGTAGGTGGTGCAACCCATAGGTTGAAGCCAAGTCCCTACCCCCCTTGTATTACTTCAAAGTCCGACCTCGGAGTCTCCAACCCTGAAGTTCCAGGTAACATCCGTGAACTTAACAGTATATTTGAACTCACTACCTTTATCGTTCATACCTCCCCAAGCTGTTACCAGAAGTATGGCCCGAGCTGGTCTCCCTTCATTCAATGAACCTTCACCACAGGCTAGTCATGCCTCCATCGAAGAAATCCAGCATCCCAACAAGGCATGACACACACCTCACTGATCCCTGACCAATCCCTTTGACCGAGGACAAGACAACTCAGACGATGGAGCTGAACCCCCAAACTTGGCAGAAGCCATTGCTATGTTGGCCAAGAACCTCTTGGTCCCCAAGACATCCTCCACCTGGAAGAAAGTCCGAGAACTGTAACCCTATGATGGAGCTGATACTTGCAAGCTCTGACCTTTTTTAGTTCAGTATTATCTGAATTTTTGTGATAGATCAGAAGCTTTCTCCAACAATACTTCCAGAGTAACCTATGCATTATCGTATCTCAAGGGGACAGTACTCAACTGGTTCAAACCGGGGATAGTCTCCCCTGACCAACCTCCACCTTGGCTCAACAACTGGGCTGAGTTCGAGCCCGAACTCTGAACCAACTCACAACCTTGAAGCTGAAGCCGAGGTTGAACTTGAAAACCTCTGAATGTGCGACAACCAACAAGTCACCAAGTATCTTGTCGACTTCAACCAACACACTACTAGAGTCCAATGGGGTGATGCTGCCTTACGCTGACAACTCTATAATGGACTCCCAGCTTGAATCAAGGATGAAGTCTCTCAAAAGGGTAAACCCAATACCCTTGCCGCACTCTGAACTATGGTGCAGACCATTGACGCCTGCTACTGGGAGCGACATTCCAAAATTACTCAGGAAGCCACAACCACCAAGGCCAACGACCAACCCAACAAAGGGAAGGCCACTGCAAACACCACTCTGAATACTGACAAGAGGCCTCTGAACACTCCAAAGGCAGGAAACTCCAGTAATCAGTCAGGAGCCTCTGGATCATCCAGACAACCACGACAAACTCCTGACCTTGCCTCAAAGCTCAGTAAGGATGGCAAGTTGATGACTCAGGAATGATAATGCCATCTTGACAACAACTTGTGTCTGTTCTGTGGAAGAACAGGACATATGGCCAAGGAATGCTCTCGAGCATCTGCTGCTAAAGATGCACTAACAGGAATAATACCTATTAGCCTGCACACAATGGTCCTTATACCTGGACGGTCTATAATGCAGTTGTTCGTTGAAGGAAAATCAAATGAAACACATCTAAAAGCTTCAAACTCCAAGGAGTCTTTAAAAACTCCAAGCTCCACACGTGTCTATTTCATCTCAGCTTATTCTATCATCTCAGTTCAGCCCAGCCAGTCGACTCAGCCATACCCCATTGATTATCAGTTCATTGTTATCCCCATGCCATCTATCAACAACGCAGCTTCAAACTCTATTCCCCTTCAGACCATTGACTCCCCAACATCACCTTCATTATCACAATGGTCGCTCAATTTGGAAGATATTCAAAGACACGCCAAGCTTCATCATATGCTTTACCCCCAGTCACCTAAAGCAGCATGGCTCTCAACAAAAAAGTCACATCCCTATATTCCAAAATCATATGCCATTGGAGATTCAGTGTATTTCCAAGACGATGCGCAGCCATTCACATTCATTGGATACACAGGCAAGGTTGTTCACAATGAAGGAAGGGAAGAATACAAGGCAGAATTCAGGGCTCCATACCCAACCAACCCTCCCATGTCGATCCAACTCAACCTTCCTCATAGAGCTGCTTGAGACCGTATACAACTGTCTCCCCCTCGCATTCTATCATGGGAGTGGATGAAGGAGAAGCTCAGGAGTTATTTCTGTTGTTGATTCATCACCCTCGCTCTTATGACTCAATTGCGCCAACTAATGCCATGACTCATCTCGGAGAAAGTGGACCATTTGAATGACTATGATTGGTGGATATTTATAGTGTTCTTGTTATGACTCACTTCGTTTGTTAGATCCCTGAGATCTAACACCAAAGCTCCAAACCTTTGGACCTCCAAACTCTGAACCTTTGGACCTCCGAACTCCAAAGTAACTATTATGTTCCGCTTTAGTTCTTGTTGTTTACCTCTTAAAG
>QFFB01001675.1:0-20220 GCA_003316465.1 Ramaria cf. rubripermanens
ACTATTTAACTACCTAGTAATTGTTCATAAATAGGTAGCTTATTTGTGGACGACCCCTAACAAGGGCCCCTTCACCGCTCTGCCCAGCCTGTACAAGGCACGTGGAATCAGTCCATCACTACCTATTTGACTGTCAGGCACACAAACATGCAAGAGTAAACCTAAGACAAAAATTAGGCAGCAAGTCAAAGTCACTCAAGGAGATGCTAGGGAAACCAAAAGTGATGTTAGCAACACTGGGATACATAGCAGCCACCAAGCAGCTCCAATCAATGTTTGGTGATGTTGCCCCCTCACCAGACCAATATGAAAAACTCACATAGGCCAGCTGACAAAGCACACCCCCGGCACAACAGGACAAGTTTACACCACACATAACCCATCTCATGTTACTTAACACTTGTGCATCAACAAGGGCCAGACTCGACTCAGCAAGATGAAGATGGATGACCCACCAATGGTGACCAGACCCTCTCTTTTTCTTTTATCTGCGGCACTCCCTCTTGTTATGCCAGCCTGCCCTGGTGGCCGAGCACTTATGAGGTCAGACTCCAACTCATGTGATCAACAGCAGGAGAGAGCTACTATTGTGCCTCAATGAAAAGCGTGGGGCGATAAACATTCCCAAGGGGGGTGGGCTGGCGGGGGGTTGGACCTGTCATCAGTGCAATTGCCCGCATGAGGGCACAGGGAGCAAGGGGAAAGGCCTATGCTGATTAGGTAGAACATGTGTAACAACCACCATAGACACAGTCTGAGATCGAATAAAATGACAAGAAAAAAAAAAAAAACATACCAGCTGACTTCTGCAGTCAGGGTCAATAATGATGTTGTTTGCTCGTCCACTAGTCAACTCTGGGCCGGCTCTGGTGATTGTGAGTTTGAAGGATCAAACACCTACCAGAGTGGAAGACACTTAAGTTAGGTGCCAAGAACTATCACAATCAATCCAGATAAAGCAAATAAGATCCCTCCGATGACATATTATCAACTGCAATGTCAGAGTCTGTGCTGTCATCCTTACTCCTGGAGAAGATTATATATATATGAGATACAAGTGTGAGGCTTTCTTTGTTCCCTCCCAAAGTTGACTATACTATCTTACAATGAATGTTGTCCTCGCCTCAGGAGGTCAGTGTCAAATATCACTCTCCTTCCTATTGTTCTCACTACCCTTGAATACAGACACATCTGCAAGGTATGGGACACTTGCAGCACTTACCATGCTACTATATGACTGTGGTCAATGTTGAGATATGAGATATTGGATGACATCATCCCGATAGGCCTAACATTTGATGATGAGGTATGTTTCATTTTGAATGATACAACAACCTCGAGATATTATATTTTAGGTCACATTTATATGGAAGTGCTACTGGTCTTTTGGAAAGACCCTATTCATATTTGTATGGCATTCCTGAAAATATCAGGTGTATGATTGTGCTGATGGCACACATGTTGTGATAAAGATAATATGAAAATAATCATAAAACCATTTCTATTATTTCACTCCCAGTCCTAGAAGACTAAAACAGAATTTAGATGAACTATTTGGATTTTATCTACAGGATAAAAAGTTTATAACATTTTAGAAAATGTTGGACCATTCACTGGCCCTTTAATGTCCACTACGTCACCGGATCAAGACCAGATCGTGGATCAGAATCACTATGTCATTACCCTGCATGACCACTAGATCGGATCGATTACATAAGCACCAAACCTTCGGTGGAATAAGAAGAACAAATATATTGTTGCAGCATGGAGATTGCTGCATGGGGTGTTAGAAACCCATGGGATTTGGAAAGGGTGATGTATCAAATATACTCACTTAATTGAATGTTTATGAAACAGGTCCAGAAAAAAATAATTGGTGTTAGAGGTTTTTCACAAGCTTATTTTGTTTTATTTTCCCCTATATTTTTACTCATCAATTGTCATCCTCATTAATTAGAAGGACTCCATTCCTAACATCCTAGGTAATATCCCTATCCATCTGACGTTTCAACACGAGCAGGGGAATATTTGCTCCACCCTGACTCCATCCATCCATCCCTGTAATTCATTTCTGCCTCATCTGTTATTTCCCTTCAAATATATTTTTAATATAGTTCTAGTATAAATACTCCAATAGTTCATAGATGAAACCAGTACCAAAATATCACCCAGAACTTTTATCTTGCACAAATCCATATATTTACTTGTCAAATCCACCAAGAGAATATTTCC
Source organism: Ramaria cf. rubripermanens (assembly GCA_003316465.1). NCBI lineage: Eukaryota > Fungi > Basidiomycota > Agaricomycetes > Gomphales > Gomphaceae > Ramaria > Ramaria cf. rubripermanens. The sequence goes on from QFFB01001675.1 coordinate 2,233, forward strand.
TGACCTCTACTCACTGTTTCTGGCAGCCTTAAAACATCATAGAAATCATATAGTTATTACTACAGTTCTAGGCCCTCAAAACCGAACACTTTTCCACCCAGAATTGCCCAAACAACGAATATTTTTATCTTCTGACATCACTGAGTCGAACTCCCGGTTTGTCCCCGAGGCCGAGTGTTACCCTGCACCACGTGATCTCCTGCGTCATCTACACACGCGCCCCATCTGGTGCCATGTCGACGACATAAGAAAACATCAGTCTTTATTAAAATATTATTTTATATTGATTTTATTATAAAAGTACACCGTCAGAATCATTATTTCGGAATACTGTCCCTTCTGTCCTTTGTCATCGGTACAGTTTCATACATGGTCGTGCAGATGTAGCTATGATAACAATGCACCAATGTTGCATATAGCCTTCTTCTTCCCCGGTCCAATGCGGGTGAGACTTTACTGTATACACCACGTCATATCTGACCTTATTGTCCAAAGTTGTATGAATAACCTTTTGATGTCTATACACGTCTGATCTAGTATTCAACATAAGTTGCCAAAAATTCATACCATGGACTGTCACGTCGTAGGTTTGACTATTCCTTTAATTATGGGCACTCTCATGATTTGAATACCTCGTGCCCTCAAATCTTCCTGTCACCATGACCAACATTCTGATGCACAAATTTGTTGCAGGGAGGTTATAGCAATCATCTCAGCAGAAAGTGTGACATATTTATCCTTGGAATTGTCTACATACGCTGATGACTGGGTCTAGTCATCCTTATAACTAGAGTATGCGGTGGTTCTGCCCTTTCACCTTATTGTGTTCTGGGCCTCACCCCTTCATCCTTTATCAGATATATGCAGTTTATGACCGCAGTCGAAGATTACTTCTCCTATTGATTGCCCTTTTAATGGCAGAAATAGCCAGCTTTTTGGTGCTTGCAATTTTCAATTTGTCCAAGGGTGAGTCTTTAGCCACTTCTGTGTCTGAAATTTGTCAGGACAGTTCAGTTTTGTTCATGGCCGTACCTGGTTCGACGGGTTGCCAAACCAGTACCACGCCTCCCCTTGCCTTTACCTGTTGGATCCCACCGCTTACCTTCGAGACGTTTCTCATGTCTCTCATGTTGTATAAAGGTTGGAGGGTCTATAGGAGCGAGGGCGGCTCTAAGCTGTTACATCTGATTATTAGAGACAAGTATGGCCCGTTGAATCCATTTTGTTTGTCAGCACTGATGTCGCACATTAGTCTTCTCGATTTTGGGATGTAATATTGTAGTTCCCTTTCTATCGGTCTGTGCTTATCAATCTTATCAGCATGTTCATGGCTCTACTGACGAATTGTATTGTCTTTGCCTTCCCTTCAACGGATAATAGAACTACTGCCGGGTGAGTCCTGAAATCATTGTTTGCACTGCCATGCATTCGACCGACGGGCTTCATGTTTCGCTACAGCTTTGTAGTTGCTATACCGTGTGCCCTGGGCAGTCGCCTACTTCTCAATATGCGTGAAAGATTTTCCGAAGAGACGGCTATCTGGACGGCCAAGGCAACCAGGTCACTTCACGTTTCACCCCCCGAGATGAGCACACAGTTGGACCCAAGTCCACGTCCTTTTATTTCTACGTCTGGGCTGTTGGGGTAGACATTTTCATGTTTACAGCATTATGGCTGCAGCCCTCTTCTCGCCTGGTATTTTTTCTAAAATTTGCCGCCACCTTCCCATACCCCGTCAAACCAATCGAGAGTCGTTGTCCAACAGCATTGCTATGGACTGTCCAGTTTCTTTGTTGACTCTTGATCAGGGAATCTTTGGCAAAGTGTCTGCACGTGACGGTTGCTGCGATCTAGCTACGAGGCCACGTCTATGACTTGTATGGGCGCCAAGCAACAGGTACCTTCTTCATGTTAGTTATCAGGGGGTCTAGTGCACCAGTCGTCAGCGCCTACTTGTGTTTCCGATGCAGAGCACGAAATCTGTCCCGCGGAGCAAAACATGTGGCCCGAACGCATCCCCGGGCTCAGTCGCTGACGTGTGGGATCATGTCACGTGCATGTATCCCACAGAGCCATAACTGTCTCCGCAATACATCCTTCCAGTATCCCAAGTTCACCGCGCCGCCGCCGTCAATCCATCGGTTTCCAACCCAATCCTTACGCACGTTAAGTAGTTATTCTCGTATGTTAAGTTACTTCTGTCTACAAAGATGCTCCTTTTCGAGAGAGCTGTACACTAGAGAGGCGTCGAAGAAACGCTTGCAGGCGCCGAAGATGTGGTGGGACCAATGAACGAGTCGAGAATATCGGTAAGCTTATGGAGCTCTGAAGGCACCATCAGTGGGCCGTCTCCTTCAGAACTGACGAGTGTGCATAGAGCGTCCCACTCGGGTTGAGCATCGACGAGCTCACTTGGCCGCGGGGAAGCCGACGCGCGTTCGAAATCACACTGGCTCTCCATGTTGCGGCGTCACTGCGTGTCAGTATGGTAGCCAAATTGTGTGATATCACTCCTACACCGCTGATCAGGACGAATAAAAAATTCAATATTTCGCTCTCTACATCGAAGCAGAATAGAATAATATTGGCAATTTTTCAAGGGGAACACAGGGATTGCGAGGGACTGAGGTCGGAAATGGAGTCCACGATGGGGAGCGAGTGGAGATGGTGTAGCATGTGTGATGCGAGTGAGGGATCGGATACGCTGAGCGGGATATGGTAGGTTTTGTTAGCGTTTTTCAAATTGAACATGTCCACCTGCGTCCACATACGTACCATGTATCCGGGGCCTGTGGGTATCATGGCGTCAGTGGGCCCGGAACAGTCTGCAAGTCCCAAGTTGGTCAAAACTCACCTGGCTGAGATGATCTGCGTTGGGAGGCCCTGACTTTCATTTCGCTGGAGAATGAAAGAGGCGCTGAAGACTGGTGCACAGTGGACTCTATCTAGGGTGCGACCTTACATCACGATAGGCTGTGGTAATGATGTTATTTCATATAATGAAAATAGTATATATGAGCGACAAATGGCAGAACCTTTCCAGTCCTTCATTCCCATCCCTTTGATTCTCAATGAGCTTTGACGTTGAAGCTATTGTCGCAGGTCGATGTCGTTATTAATAGGAGCCCTACCTGCTTCGTCTCACCATGTTTGCCTACAGACGCACCAACCCGGTACGGGACTGTGGCTGCGCTAGCCATGCTGATATATGACTATAGTAAGTTTTGATCCCATTGTGATCAGTATTGAACTATTGCCGACTCCATCATGACAGCCCTTACATTTAATGACGAGGTATGTTTCATTTCGAGTAACCGAACAACATTAACCTATTTTGTTATAGGTCGAGTTCGTATGGAAGCGCCGCTGGTCTTTCGGAAAGGCCCTATTCATATTTGTATGTATTTATTCCTGGTAGTATCGAGTTTATGACAATATTGATGCCATACATCGTCAGAATCGTGGTTTCGGATTACTGTCGCTTCTTTTTTGTGTGATTGGTACGGTTTCCATATGCAGTTCTGAGGACGTAGCTTTGATATCAATGTACTAATGTTTCTATCAGCCCTTTTCTTCGAGCCTTCAATCCAGGTGAGGCCTTACTATACGCCTAGTATCTCACTTGATCGTCCAAAGTTGTATGTATTACAATTTTTGAGGAATTTAGTGTCCTGATGCACTATGTGCCACAAGCTGCAAAGCGTTCTTTTGGTGGAATGTCACGTCGTAGGTCTAAAAATTATTTTACAGTGTCACTGTCCACATGACCAACATTCTGACGCCCAGTTTTATTGTAGAGAGGTCATAGCGATTATCACCGCAGAAAGTGTGATATATCTTTGGAATTGTCTACATACGCTGATGACTGGGTCTAGTTATCCTTATAGCTAGAGTATGCGGTGGTTCTTCCCCTTCACCATATTGTGTTATGGACCTCATGGCTTCATCCTTTCTCAGATATATGCAGTTTACGACTGCAGTCGAAGATTACTCCTCCTAATGATTGCGCTCTTTATGGCAGAAACAGCCATCTCTTTGGTGCTAGCCATTTCAAAATTATCCAAGGGTGAGTCTACGGTATACCCCATTCCTGTGCCTCTAAAACCTGTGAAGATCATGCAGTTTCGGTGGTGACGGTCCCATTTTCTGCGGGCTGCCAAACCATTACTTCACCCCCTCTTCCCTTTCTCTGTTGGATCCCACCGATTATGTTGGAGACATTTCTCATGTCTCTCATGCTGTATAAAGGTTGGAGGGTATACAGGAGCGACGGCGGCTCTAAGCTGTTACATCTGATCATTAGAGACAAGTACGGCGCTTTGAATCTTTTTTGGTTTTTTCGGCACTGATATCAAACATTAGTCTTGTCTACTTTGGAGTGTAGGATTTTGTTCTCCTTTCTATCGCTCCATGCTTATCAAGCGTATCAGCATTTTCATGACTCTACTAGCAAATTGTATTATCTGGGCCATCCCTTCACTGGATCCTAGAATTGCTACTGGGTGAGTCCTGAGTTCATTCTCTGAATGGCCTCCATTTCACCGGCCACTCAATGTTCCACCTCAGCTGGGCAATTGCCATGCCGTGTACAGTGGGTTGTCGCCTACTCCTCAACATGCGCGAAAGCTTTTTCAAAGAGAGGACGTCCGTCTGGACCTTCAGGTCAGCCTAGTGGCTCCACTTTCTGGTGACGAGCACAGAATTCGACATGTTGTTCATGCTTCATTGGGATGTCAAGCTAGGGGCGTTGCTTGTGACCCGTTGTCTCCCATGTATGGGTGTACTTTCGCAGCAAGGTAGTGATTGTAATTATATGAATCATAGGTCCACGACTCTTTCACGATGCACGGGTTACCCTCCCAGAGGTGTATGCACCAGCACACCGACCACCAACACAAAAATCGAGATACGAAATGTACACGTGCATTTCACAACGCCACTAAACATGACAAGAAAGAATTACTAGAAGCAGGCAGAAGAGTCGCAGACATATTAAATAAGTCCATCAAACTCAAAGTGAAGTCGGTTCTAGCGAAACCCAAGCAGTATTGCGAGGGGGGAGGGCTGGTGTCAGTGCGTCGGCGTCACAAGTGTTATTTCATTTGAAGCAGATGGACCTCTGGGATATGTGGTCCCAGAGGTGGGAGGAGATGCAGGGGGTGTTTAAGGGCCTAGTATGGCTGTGGATGAAGGAGAGGAAGTCCCTGGGCCGAGTAGATATGTGGACCTCTGTAGCCGTATACGTTTGGGGAAGAACTGACTGCTTACAGGCGTGCGGATTGACAGCAAGGATCGACACCTACATCGTCCGCTGTCACTCAGTTCAGAATATCTCAGTGCAAACCGCGTCAGATGTTGAATAAGACTGCGAAGAGTTAAGCCCTGTCGTCCCTCATATCGCCATCCTAACCGTAGACATGTTTGAATGTGTTATTATGAGAAGGCTGGAGTTTTTGTGTTATCAAAAGAAGCTCAATATTTTATTTTTATTTTGTATCTTGTACGCAGCGCTTGGGATGACGCGTGTGTCGTCAGGCGATGGTCACGTGGTGCGTGGCGTACGGTGACGAGACTGATGATGAACCGAGAGGTCGGCTCAGGGGTTGAGTGTCGGAGTGTCGGATGGGTTTGAGCGTTGAAATAATTCGGTGTACAGTCTCGGGTTGATGGATATAGGTTAACTATCTAATATGACCTAAATACTATTGTTTGAGAATGTTGAGAGCAATTATCAATAACCATCAGCAAGTCTGAGTGCTATAGGAATTTAATGCAAGTGAGATCAGAAGATAAATTCTGGCTAAGCTGTATCATACATGAATATTCTGGTACTTATACCAGAATGCCATGATGCATTTCTGGAACATAATATAAAGAGACAGAAGCCTGAAAAATAAGTAACTAGGGGGATATATGTATGTGAGTATCTGTGGAGCAGACAGTGCTAGACATTACATGGAAGCCACAGGAAATTTCAGAAGGCTAACTATGGAATTGTGAATGGAAAACAAATGATGGTAACCATAATCAGTGTGTTACATGACAGGCGAAAAGGTAAACATGAAAATACTTGTTTTTCCTTGACATAATTATGTCAGGGTTGTTTCTACTGCCTTTCATCTCATAAACAGTTTGATATGGTGGGCACATTTAAGGATAATGACCTGAACAGGTTGATTTTGAGCCAATGAAGCTTGGCCAGCCAATTGAATGATGATAGATATGGAGTAGCTGCTAGGCTACTCAAGAAGGTTGCTGGTGCCCAGATGCATATTGGGCATGCAGTGAACATAAGTTTTATAATAAAATCAATATAAAATAATATTTTAATAAAGATGATATTTTCTTATATCGTCGACACGGCACCAGATGGGGCGCATGTGTCAATGACGCAGAAGGTCATGTGGTGCGGGATGACACTCGGCCTCGGGGACAAACCGGGAATTCGGCTCAGTGATGTCAGAAGACAAAAATATTCATTGTTTGGGCAATTCTGGGTGGAAAAGTGTTCGGTTTTGAGGGCCTAGAACTGTAGTAATAACTATATGATTTCTATGATGTTTTAAGGCTGCCAGAAACAGTGAGTAGAGGTCAGGAAATATTCTCTTGGTGGATTTGACAAGTAAATATATGGATTTGTGCAAGATAAAAGTCCTGGGTGATATTTTGGCAATGGTTTCGTCTCTGAACTATTGGATTATTTCTACTAGAACTATTCTACAAATATCTTTAAAGGGAAATAACAGATCAGGCGGAAATGAATTACAGGGATGGATGGATGGAGTCAGGGTGGAGCAAATATTCCCCTGCTCATGTTGAAACGTTGGATGGATAGGGATATTACCTAGGATGTTAGTAATGGAGTTTTTATAATTAATGGGGATGACAATTGATGAGTAAAAATATAGGGGAAAATAAAACAAAATAAGCTTGTGAAAAACCTCTAACACCAATTATTATTTTCTGGACCTGTTTCGTAAACATTCAATTGAGTGATTATATTTGATACATCACCCTTTCCAAATCCCATGGGTTTCTAACACCCCATGCAGCAATCTCCATGGCAATCTCCATGCTGCAACAATATATTTGTTCTTCTCATTCCACCGAAAGTTTGGCACTTATGTAATCAAGCTGATCTAGTGGTCATGCGGGGTAATGACATAGTGATTCTGATCCACGATCTGGTCTTGATCCGGTGACATAGTGGACATTAAAGGGCCAGTGAACGGTCCAACATTTTTCTAAAATGTTATAGACTCTTTATCCTGTAGATAAAATCCAAATAATTCATCTAAATTCTGTTTTAGTCTTTTAGGACTAGGAGTCAAAATGATAGGAGTTTTTTTATGATGATTTTCATATTATCTTTATCACAACAATAAGCAAGAAAGCAGTCACATTGACTATGGAGGCCTGAGAGGCCAACAACTGCATCTGTAACAAGATGGATGATCTCCATAGAGCTGTAGAGGCTCTACAGGAATGGCTGCAGCCACAGAAACAGCATGGCTGCAAAAGGAGAGAGGACAGCCAGTCCTCACACTATTGCATGGAATGTGAGATGTAGCTCATGCCCCTGCCTAGTCTCATGTGTCCTAAGAGGAATGGACATGGACATATGGGGTCCTCGAACCATGAATCATCAGCCCAATCAACAGATGGATCAGCAGCCTTTCAGGATGATTGCAAGACCATCCAGCAGCTCATCTGAGAACAAGTCATCTCAGACACAGACACAGAATTGGACATGGACGTGGAAATGACTGTGGCAAGGCTAGAGCTCAAAGTCAAGCACTGGGAGTGCAAAGAATCAGCTGCTGCAAGGCAGCACACCCATGTACTCAAGCTGAGGGTTCAGCATGCAGAAGAAGCAATTTCATGGTCCCTCCATGAGAATCTCCCTACGCAGGGGACAGAAAACATGGTGCAACAAGCCTGACAGGCCTATCAGGCACTTGGAAGCAGAAACCAGCTATAATCTGCTGGATTGATGGGAGATACCCATCACCAAACAGGAGCCAATACACCTACTCTCAGAGTAGGTGTGAATGATGGCCCAACACAGGCTGCTGTTGGACAAGTAGCCCCCAGTGACAGGGGACAGTTGTCAAGATTGGATTTTGGGGTAAAGGTATAGCATCAGTGTAATTACAACATGGGCCTACAGTCATAGTGAATAACCCAGGAGGAGTACATGATAAATAGTGCACACCCTCAAGGAAAGGCCACCCAGGTTCAGGTAGTCCTTTCACTGATATGAACACTCCTGCAAAGTGTTGCAAATAGCGGTCTCAGCAATACCCCTAAGGGGGTGTAGCGAATAAGATCAAATGTTCAAGCTCATCAATAGACACAACTACTGGATGTAGCAGTGGATTGTTTTTACTAAGGTTTGTTCTACTAGTAAGAGGTCAAATAACAAGGTAGATGTATGATAATTTAACTAGAGAATTATACAGGTGAGAATAGAAGTACTTATAGTAAAAAGTAAATGCAGGGGGGAACAGATAGGGAGAGGCTAGAACACTGTGGAGTTGTAGCATGTGCTAAGACACAGAGTAAGGGTCAAACTACACCTTCATGAGGCAAGGCTGCTGAAGGGATCTATGAGTGAAAAACATTGGCTAGACCAGACTTCTGCTCGCACTCAGTGGCCCTGCAACCTGCAGGGTGGATGCGAATGATGTGAAACAAGAGCAAAGTATCATGGCATAATGGTGAAGATAATGTCTGGCAACTAGTGAATAGTGGTGGGATAGACTGCAGAGGCCTTGCTGATATCAGCATGATGGAAGGACACAGGGGGATTGACGTAATTCACTGAAATTGAGATCTGAAAAACAGCAGTCATGACAGAACCCCCCTCCTAGCTTCAGAGTCCAATGACAATAGACATTCCCCAGCCAGCTGGGCATAGATCTGAGATTGGTTAGTCTTGCCATTCATCCCAGGCAGTGGTCCATGCATGGGCAGGTGCTTCACCTCTGCAAGTATAAATTTTAGGCAGGTTGGGGCATGTCTCTCATCTCAGCAACATGACATTCATCATACCCGCCATTGACTCCCTTGCTGAACAAGTGTCCACTTTGGCAAAATCTCACCCCAAGCTGCAGGACCACTTGGTAGAGGAGGTGGAGATATGGGTACAGAAGGTCAAGGAATTTTTGGTAAGTTGTGTGTCTCAGTTTGTTTTCCCTAAGTCTGACATCCCCCTATCCTCCTTAGTCACCATTCTTGACTGCTATTTGGAATGAAAAGTGGCTTGATGATGCATTCACCTGACCTGATTCTCTTTTGGAACTCGAAGGGGAGCTAGCAATTGTTACTGTGTGGAATGAGGGCCACAACAATCCCACTAGTGGTAGTCTCTTCCTTGATGATACTGTAGATAGTGGTGAGAAGAGTGGGGAGCCTGGTGTGGAGGTGGAGGAGGTTGTGGGGAATCTCAAGGAGTCCCAGCCTGACACACCACAGACCCCATTCAAAGGGAAGGCACAAGTGACTTCCATGGTGCATAGCAAAGATCCAGACAAGCTCCCAGACCCATCAACTCTCACTCAGCAGCTTACTCCCTCAGCAAAGATGCTGACTGTCTTGCAGCAGCCTGCGAAAGCCTGACCAATGCCTGACTGGGATTCTACACCCACCATCGACCTTACAGGTGTTGACAGTAATGGTGCAAAGGACCCAAAACCTGATATGTCCGATGACAGGCTGTTGCATCCATGCATTCCACTCTTCTGTTCCACCTTCCGCCCTGTCAATTCCGTTACCACCTTACCATTACTCAGCTCTCCAGTTTCCCCGGCCCCTCCATCAGCAAGAGTACCTTGTTCCTCGTGGAACATCTGCGTCCCCTTACTGACGGATGAGGGTTACCTATATTAGATACCAAATCTACGTCCCCCCTGCCCTCTGAACCCTGACTCCACTCATGATCCCCTTCCGCTCCAACTCGGATCTCCTTACTACTACTTCCTTACATGTACCCCTCAGTATATAAGCCCCTGTATTCACACTAGTAACCTTAGTTTGAATATCGACTACATTTCGTGTTAACCTCGCCCGTAGTGTTCTTAGCACACTTCTGCTGTTGCTCCCGCACTTCCGCACTTCAGCACGTACCGTGGAACTGTGTTATCTTGCTTGACCTCTCTGTTCCTAAGTCTTGGGACCTGTGATTGTTCAAGAGGCGCAGCACATAAGCTGAAGCTGAAGTCCTTTCCGATCTGTCTTCCATTCATCTCCGCTTTATGGTTTTACACACTTGTAACACAGGCTGCAAAAATGTCAGCAAACATAGCATGTCCATGCGCAAGTCCACAACAACAACAAGCGTCTGATCACCATCCCAGAGAGCCATGGTTACCCTGAAGGGGCTATGTAACTGGGGAACGAGATCATTGTTGATGTAAGTCTTCCATTGTTGGTGGTTGCTCCTATTCGCTGAATGTGTTTTAACAGGGTCAGTTACTTGATCCCCATCCAAAATGCTTCCTCTGCCACAAGTACATGAAGGAGTGTAATGGATCACCTGGCAGGACTTGTGGTCAGTGCTTCCATGACAAAGTGGGTTGTGTTTCAGTTGAAGGTCAGATTTGGACTCCTGTGCTGTGTATCATTGAATTTGCTAACATGGTTCTTCATGCAAATTCCAGTCAGGAAGCAGGCCAAAGTCATGAAAAGGGCAGCAGAGCAGGCAGAGTGGACTAAAGTGGCTAAATCCAAGTCCCAGGTGAGTGGAAGCAAGACAGTGGCAGGGGGTTGGAGCTGTCTTCTGCCCAGGTGATTGGTACATGCCTTCACCATGCTGTTCATGATGCTCCACTGACTGGCCCAACTTTGCTAGGGAAGTGAAAAGTGGGTGATGAGGGCAGGTGAACTTCTCAAGATGTGGCAGATGAAGCTGTGGGCATCATGCATGACATCCATATTCAGGTGGCACATTTGGGTACTCTCCACGAGGAGATGCTCCAGTGGCTGGATGATGTGTAGGTGGAAGGGAGTGAACATGTACAAAATAGACATAGGAACAGGTATAGACACTTTTTAGGTCACGATGTGGTTTTTGGACATAGAAATAGGGTGAGTAATAGTGAAAGTATTGTATCATATGGTGTGAGGAAAGTGAATAAGAGGGATGTGGTTCTAACTATCTGATTATGAGAGATTTGGATGTGGGGTGGGGCTTTGTGTGATAATGAAGACAAGATAACAAGGTACTAACTATAAGAAAGTGTATGAGATTTTATGAGACTTTGGGTTTTTGTGAATATAAATTATGAAATTTTCAGAGTTTCCATAGTGCATTGGTTTCTTTGGCCATGGGTTCCCAGGATATCACATCTGTGGTACCAGCATAGCCACTCCCCTTGACAGGGTACTCCAGTTGTCTTTAGCAAATACGGCTGTCTAGGATTTTCGCTACTAAGAACTCCTTGGTTGCAAGTTCAAGCAGGGATACCTGGAAGACTGGGTGGATCTGTCAAACATCGAGTGGTAAGCAAATTTGATATGCATGCAATGAGATTTTTAGCTGTCATATGATAAGGGCCTAGGTGGCGAATACTCTTCATTGTTTTACTCATTCCAGGATGACCTGGAAGCCGATGGTCATGCAGCGAATGCAGGAGGTCTAGCCAGTGACCGGTTGTCTGGTTTGGAATTTGCCAAGGACTGAACATTTTCACCCATTTGGCAATGAGTGATCTGGGTAAGGGACATGGGGCTGGTCAACTGGCCCTGTTGGATAGATGTGAGCAATGATGAGGAGTCATGGATGACAGTGTGAATAAGTTGCCCAGCCTTGAACCTGGACTGAAGGTTGGTGGCTTTGCTAATGCATGAGCACCATCCCCCCCTTTAGGGTACATGTCGCCTTGATAGGTCAAAGCGTGAGGTTTGGTGCCAGGCCTCTCTGTGCAGTCGCAAATGGTGATGCCCCCACAAGGTAGTTTCACCATTTTCTGAGTGCTGAATGATGACAAGGAGCTCCTTGTTGAAGACTTCACTGTTCATCTCTGCAGGTGGCAAAGATGCCAATGGAAGTGGGTTTTCTCTAGATGGTGATATCTGATGCCAACTAGGGGGAGGATTTCATGAGGTACCATTTGATGCTGTTTTTGACCGAATTGATTCATTTTCTATTTTCTTGGGTATCTGAGCCAGTGAAGTAGAGGATTTGAGAATTGATGGAAGAAGAGATGACTCAGAAAGTGTGCTTGGACTATCCTCCAGCATGTTGGGAAATCATCCTCCATGTCACACATCTGTTTGAAAACAGAAAGGGGTGGAATAGGAGGCTGAGAAGTATTTGGAGACTCGACATGGCCATTCACAATATTTCGTGCTATAGGTGGTGAGTGAGTTCCACCCTCCATGTTGCTCATCTGTTTGAAAGCAGAAAGGGGCGGAATTGTTAGATCCCTGAGATCTAACACCGAAGCTCCGAGCCTTCGGACCTCTGAACTCCGAAGTAACTATTATGTTCCATTTTAGTCCTTGTTGTTTACCTCTTAAAGTATAATTCTCATTTACGATCCAAAGTAGAATACTTGTACCTCTCTCAATCCGACCCTCCAATCCTATTCCGAACTCCGCTTGTTATACACCCCTTATATCCTTCTTGTTATACGTTCTAAGGATACAATTAGTTTACGAGGTATTAATAGTCCTCCAAACTTGTATCTAGTTCTTTAGTTCGAATATCAACTTAATTCCGCATTACAAACCTCCAGTCTCCTCGCATCACTACCTCCATAGTTAGATACTATTAGTAATAACTCTGAGTCCAAACCTCCGGACTGCCTCCAATACTCCGACCTCCGAAATTAGGGACCGAATGATAGTAGGTGGCGCAACCTATAAGTTGAAGCCAAGTCCCTACCCCCCTCGTACACTTTCAAAGTCTCCGACCTCCAAGTCTCTGACCTCCGAGTCTCCGACCTCCGAGTCTCTGACCTCCGAAGTTCCGGGTAACGTCCGTGAACTTAACAGGAATAGGAGGTTGAAAAGTATTGAGGGACTCAATGTTGCCGTTCACAGTATTTTGTGCTATAGGTGGTCAGTGAGTTTCAAACAAAGTCCAACCTGGGTCAGGGCCTGGGATGTTCACAGATGATCCATTTGTGGCATTTGGGACATAACCAAAGGATTGCAGGGATAAGTTTGAACCAAGAACTGACAGTGGCGAAGTCATTGAGGCAGTGTGGAATTTGGGGGTAGTGACAAAAATTGTTGGCAAATTGACCAATGTACAGGCCATGGTAACTGTCATGCATGGAAGCATGGAAGCAGTGCTGAACGGAAGAGTAATAGTTAGGTTGCCCCATTCAATGATGGGATTCATAGCAATCAGCCAGGGGAGACCAAGTATAATCAGTGCCAAAGGATGTAGCTTTGTCACTAGCAGCAAAAAATGCTGTGAACATAAATTGGAGAATGTAAACTCTGTATCAAGATATTTGTGAATGAAACCATTCATTGTGGGTTTCCCATTGAAGAGGCAGAGTGTAATTGGTGAGCATAAAGGCATGGAGATGAGGCTGGGGTGAGATGAAAATGAGACATCAATAAATTGCATGTGGCACCAAAATCAATAAGTGTTGGTACAGGGTCAGGATGACCAGAGATATGCACATGGAGCATGAAAGACGATTGAGAGTGAGAGCTAAGAGTAGAAAAGAGATTCAGTTCCAATTCAGGACAGAAAGAAGATGGAGTGTAGAGAAATGCTAAGCAACCCATCATGTACATGGTCAGGGAGTTATGAACTAATTTTCCAAAGAGGAGCTGTGAGAATCTTCACCAGTGTCCTCCAGTGTTGCTGACTGTGGCTTGCCTTCTAGGGTGAAGGTTGCCAATCCTATGGTGGGAGCTGGTTCCTGGTACCGACACTCCTTGGTGTGTCAGGTAGGGTGTTCCCCACAGTATGGGCAAAGGCCCTTCACCTTGTGATGTTCCTTTTCAGCTTCGGTTAGACAACAATTGACATCAAGGATCCCAGTCAAGTCCTTCCTCTCGCTATCTTTCACTGCAGTTGTGGTGTTCACCCAAGTATTTGCCCATGGATTAGTGGTAGTTTTGGAAGCTGGTGGGTGAACAGAGGTAGTAGTCTGCTTTTTGCCCTGTCATTCCCAGTATCAGTTGTCAATTTGGAGAGCCTGACATTTAAGTTTGTCAATGGTTCTGGGATGTTTGATGGTGAGCATGTGGTCTTTGACATGCTCAGCAAGGCTATGATAAAAGGCCTCGTATAAAGTGGCATCATTCCATTGCACGTAAGAAGATATCTCAGCGAAATTGGTCATATGACAATTGACATGACGGGTGTCAAGCATCTTGAGCTTGCAAATTGCTCACTCAGATACCTGGATAATATCAGCCTGGCTGAACAGTGTATTGAGTTCTGTGACAAAAATAGGCAAACTGTTCCAAATAGCAGGTTTGGGGACAATGGTAAGGAAGGGTTGCCACCACATGAGTGCAATATTGCTGAGGTAGGATGCTGCATAGGAGACTCGCTGGCACTCATTCTGAAACTGTTGCAGCTTGTTATCAAAGACCATAACACAGCTCATGATGAATGTGTGTAATAGGCGAGGCTGTTAAGACTGGGGTCTACACGTGGGACCTCAGAGCGAGCTTGACTGAGGGGGATCAGTAAGGGCTTGGCTTCAGCTTGTTTGCTGCGCCATCCACTAGTGCACATGCCCTTAATTTCAAAGCAAGGGCAGACAAGAGGAGTGGGAGGACTAAGAGGGAATGGAGTGAGAAACTAATAAAGGATTCACAGGTGTCTAAGTTGATTTCTGACTGAAGAGCGAAGTACATACAGAGCAAGACTTATAGATGGATAACAGAGGAACAGGGTTGGACAAAGCTAACTAAGGAAATCATAATGAAGCTCAGGGATGGATAAGAACAGGGTTTGGGCTCAGGCTCGGACTACTTTGGGATGGGCTCAGATAAGGTCGGGCTCGGAGTACGGGCTTGGGACGGGGTTAGTTACCGAATGGGGTCACCGGGGATCTGCGAGGAACCAGATCATAACAGAGGCTCCTTTCCTGTAAATTTATCAGGTTTCACTGTATCTGAATCACTGTCAGGCGCTCCCTGAGCATATGGCATGGGATAAGGGTAATAGGGATACCATGGGAAACCCTGTGGAGGCCAAGGCCCCCCCCCCCCTGGAGGTGGAGGAGGTGGTCCCAAGGGCCCAGCTGGGTAAGGAAAAGGTGGGTCACTGGGTGGGAGGCCCAGCAATCCACCTGGGGTTGATGGTTGTCTGCCAGAAGTTGGTGGAGATAGTGCACTGACCAGTGGTGGTTAGGGTGGACCAGTGAAATGTGGCAGGAAGGCTCTGAGGGGAGGCCCAGGCACTGGTGGCTGGGCAACATAATGTTCATGAGGGGCATAACCTGCGAAGTTAGTAGCATTGGCCATTGGACTAGCAAAAGGTGGGTAAGCATAGTAATGCTGTCTACTGTAAAAAGGGTCAGCGTAATGACCCAAATTTGCTAAAGGTGCCTGTTGCTCAGGATAGTCTCTAGGGGTTGGGAATGGACATTGTTCTCATAGGAATAAATCATGAGTACTGTGATGACTCAGCAAAGAATGATGAGAGTGATTAGCATGGGGTACCACTGATGGTAATCTTTCCTGGACTGGAGTTTGATGATATGGTGGTGCCTGGCGAGTTAAAGGTTGCTGTGAATAGTGGATATCAATAAATGGGTTCAGGGTGTTAGAGGATGCACCCAATCCCCTGGGGGTAGCATTGTACTGTATCCCTGGTACATGAGGTTGTGTGAATTCAGATTGAAAGGGTGTACATGAGATGCTTGCTAGTCAAGGGATGTTGGATGGGTAAGGGGGCTGGAATGAACTAGAATTATTGGCCTGAACATCAGGACTGTGTGGATTGAATAGCCTTCGCAGTGGTTCCATGAATGACCACTCTCTGGGCTCTGGTACTACTTTGGACAGAGGGCGAGGTGGTGAAAAGTGTTATTCCCCCAGCGTTAATTCACAATGCAGGTCAAACTGTGTTGGAGATGCATGTTCAGGGATGGGGTGTAAAGGAGTAATCTGTGTGGGCAGGGTTTATAAGCATGCTTCAGAGCCAAGACAACATTGTTCTGCATAGTATCTCCCTAAGGGTTCAGTGTCATTGTATGGTTGTGAAGTTACTACGAATGCATTTTGAGCAGATGCAGATCTTGCTACCACCGGCAACGCTATGGGTTGAGGTGGGAGGGTTGCCAAAGTGGCACAATGAGTTAATGTCATAGGGGTTGCTACTGGGCCTGTAGACCATGTTCTATGCAAGATGGGTTGTTGCTCTTTTGTTGAAGACATGGTAAAACTAATAGACAACTATGCTTTGACTGTAGGTTTTAGTTCAATTATACTGTCAAGATTGGATTTTGGGGTAAAGGTATAACATCAGTGTAATTACAACATGGGCCTACAGTCATAGTGAATAACCCAGGAGGAGTACATGATAAATAGTGCACACCCTCAAGGAAAGGCCACCCAGGTTCAGGTGGTCCTTTCACTGATCTGAACACTCCTGCAAAGTGTTGTGAATAGCGGTCTTGGCAATACCCCTAAGGGGGTGTAGTGAATAAGATCAAAGGTTCAAGCTCACCAATAAACACAACTACTGATGTAGCAGTGGATTGTTTTTACTCAGGTTTGTTCTACTAGTAAGAGGTCAAATAACAAGGTAGACGTATGATAATTGAACTAGAGAATTATACAGGTGGGAATAGAAGTACATATAGTAAAAAGCAAATGCAGGGAGGAACAGATAGAGAGGGGCTAGAACACTGTAGAGTCATAGCATGTGCTAAGACACGGAGTAAGGGTTGAACTACATTTTCATGGGGCAATGCTGCTGATGGGATCTATGAGTGAAACCCATTGGCTAGACCAGACTTCTGCTCGCACTTAGTGGCCCTGCAACCTGCAGGGTGGATGTGAATGATGTGAAATGAGAGCAAAGTATCATGGCATAATGGTGAAGATAATGTCTGGTGACCAGTGAATAGTGATGGGATAGACTGCAGAGGCCTTGCTGATATCAGCATGATGGAAGGATGCAGGGGGATTGACGTAATTCACTGAACTTGAGATCTGAAAAACAGCAGTCATGACAACAGTCCATGGTCCTGACCAAAGGTCAGGGCATCCCTGATTATATTGACAGCTCACCCAAGCTGTACAATGGCATCATGTATATAATATGCATGGCACTTGCTGACAATATGAATATGGACCCTGAGAAGGTGGGCATAAAACTGGCCCACCTAGGGATGCATGTGGGTGGATCAGACCTCAAAGAATTCAAGGCCTTTGTGGCAGGCATCTTGAGAGGGCTCAAGATGAACAGCCTCCTAGGCCCAATCAGCACAGACATGCAGGTCAGCTACCTAGGCACATGCCTCCAAGGTGAAGCTCAAGAATGGTTCTACAGGAATGTAGAACAATTTGACCACCAGGTTCAAGCCTGGACCTTGGAAACAGTGATACAGGGCCTGCAGAAACAATTCCTGCACACCCCAACACACTACCATGTGTCAAACAAGTGTCCCAAAAAACAAAGACCATCAAAGAGCTCCTGAATGATCTGATGAAGTACTTGGCACAGATAATACACCTGCCCAATGTATATATGTTCTGGAAATGATTCATTTCTGCATTGCATGAAACACTGTGCAGTGAGGTGCTGAAGGAAGGCTACAATGCTGAATTCAGCACCATCAAGCAGCTATCCAAGACTGCTTGAATGTTGGAAGAAGCATCTCACTATAATCATGGGATGTGACAAGTTGACACAGCAAATGCATCAACAAGCATGGTGTGGCATGTGATGGCCAGGCTGCAGCAACAGGACAGCCAAGCAAAGGCTGCCCCAATGTATGGGAATGACTGTTCAACCAGTCCAAAGTCTGTATATTTGAAGCCTGAGGGTTGCTCAAC
>QFFB01001678.1:0-10786 GCA_003316465.1 Ramaria cf. rubripermanens
CCCGACAGGCCAAACATTATCCAAAAATCTATGCCTATGTAGTTTCATGAGATTTTTATGACACTTGAGAATTAAAGGCAGGGCAGCGGCTGCCAAAATATACGCACGCCATCCGTTTCCAAATGACTGGGACACGAAACCGCCTACAAGCGGACCAGAAACTGGGGACGGGTTGGATAATTGGTGTTATGCCTTTATTACAATAATTGGCATACCTGGGCCGAAGAAAGTACACAATGAGTAAAGCGCTGTAGCCAATCCGCGCTCACGAGGGGACCACATGTCACTAACTTGGCCGCCGCTGTTGCTGAGTGGTGCAGAGCCTGAAACACCAGCTAGAAAGCGACATATTACAACCGTCTGGAAACCACCGCGCATATCTGTGGCCTTAATATATTTTAGGGTCGCCGCGAAAAGAACGCACTTGAATATTGGTCGCGACGGCACCTCCCAGATGAAAGAGGAAGTAAGGTGTGTAAGTGCACAGGAAGACTATTCTCTGGTAAGTGACAAAAATTGAGGGGATGCATTCTCATCAGGGTCAAAAGGATGGCATACACGGCCGTACATCTGCATATATACAATTAGGCCATCGTGGACTTGATCATATGTAGAAAGAATTAAACGCACCTCGCTCAAAGGTGCAAATAATAGAGGTCTGGGGTATGTTTAAGTTCCAAATGTATGCCAGGATAATTGTGGAGGCGGCACACCCAACTCCAAAGCCAAGAACATAAAGAGAAATGCCAAGAACGGCAACTGTTCGCGAGGTGTGAAGGGCACTGACCAAGTAACTCAGACCTCCCGAATACGAGGAAGATGCGAAGGAGACATTCCATGTCGCAAACCCCAGCTGGGCACGCAACGCATTCCTAAATACGCGGGTATATTCGAGAGTCCAACGCACCTGTAAAGTGAGAAGCCATCGTCTGCTTGCAGACCACTCTCTGGGATTCTCTGGGTCCTTTTCATCCCAGTCCACGATAAACGGATCGTCGGTTGTACCGCTTCCGGAGTACTTGGGAGACTTGGAGTCGGAGGAATGGTTTGTATCTCCGTTTAGAACCGGCACAGACTTTATATTGTGAGCGACAGATGCTGTACGGGCCGCTGTTACGGACTCGTGAGTGGTCATTCAGAGATAATGGGAAGAGGGAAAAGCGAGGGGAATTGCTGGCCGAGGGCCTGCCATGGGCTGGCAACATCACGCTCGGCATCAGCGCGGCAAGTCTCGGCAAGACGGCTGAGTGACGAAGCGGAGTCCATTCCCTGATCCTGGTGCAGTAAATTTAGCTGGGAAGTGTGTCAGCCAGCATATGAGAGTGATGGTGGCAAAGCGAAGTAACGTGTGGTGACTATTGTCACAGTACTTATGAGATTAGGGAGGCCGGAGGAGCCAGTCGCAGAGCCAACTATTTCCGAGCGAAACCAGGGCTTGTGAGCCATAAATTGGCTGTAAACCTCATAGGGACAGGTCCAAGACGCGTTTGAAGCCGGAAGGCTTGTGTGGTCCGCCACGGCTGTCCTCGGTGCTGCTTCTGTAAGCCGTCTGGAGCCGAGATATAACGAAAAACACAGCTGTCTGAGTCACAGTAACGCCTGTCACAGCCCCTAGTTGCGCACTTACCTCGTGTGGCCGCCACCCTATCCTTCACTCTCTGACTTGCCCAGCTACCACTTATATATCTCCTGTATGTCCCCTTATAACGCCCTGTCTCTCACCATCACGAACCACTTTTGAATGTCCAGTTCCATCATGCGTTCCAAATTCAAGGACGAGCATCCTTTTGGTGAGTTATTGGCCGTTACTCAGCGCCACCATCTTATAGGAGCCCTTCTCGCGACAAGAGAAGCGCAAGGCTGAAGCAGAGCGCATTAGGCAGAAGTACCCAGATCGCATTCCTGTGCGTTTAGTGATCCACTCCATGTTGCGTGTGCTAACACGCCTGCCCGCCTGCAGGTCATCTGCGAGAAGGCAGATCGCACAGACATCCCCACAATAGATAAGAAGAAGTATCTGGTACCTTCGGTGCGACCCTTTGTTCTCACTCGCGCGCCGTTGAAATTGAAGGGTCGTGGTCGAACGCAGGATCTTACTGTGGGCCAGTTTGTGTATGTCATTCGGAAGCGAATCAAGCTCGCCCCGGAGAAGGCTATCTTCATATTCGTCGATGAGGTCCTGCCACCGACAGCTGCGTTGATGAGTGCTATCTATGAGGAGCACAAGTGCGTTCCTCCCGACCCAGTTCCTATCAGACAAATCGGCTCACGCTGCTTGTCAAAACAGGGATGAAGACAACTTTTTGTATGTGAGCTACTCGGGAGAGAACACGTTTGGGGAAGAGATCTGAATCGAGTTGCCGTGATGGTCCACTTCGTCAGCCGCCGTTCATGAGGACTGTTCATTCACATCCGATCTAAATATCTTCCGCACTACTCACTTTCCCTGGCTATCCACACTTCCAGCGTCGGCTGTTGTTCTTTATCACGACGGGAACACAACGGCTATCTTTTGACAAGGTTTTACATGTCTCTTTGCTTGTATTGTATCGCACCGTTTTGTTTCTATGAGTCGCAGTATCCCGTACAATGATGACCTCGTTACATAATAATAGAAGTCTCACTAGCGAGGGTTTTCAGGGTTGCATGTGGATATACCGCCGAATGTCAAAATTTACGTCCTAAGCTTTAACCAGCTCTTTTCATTCTCTCAACCCCAGCCAACTCAATACACTCTTTTTCCACACCACTCCTTTAACGATCCTCATGCCCCGTCCCAGCGACGTGTACGCAACGCTCGGTGCGCCAGGTGTTTATCAGGCCACCTCTTGCACACCGTCGCAGCTCCCAGACGTCTACCTTTTTCCGCCCGAGGAGGATGATGAAGACGTATACTGTCTCTTTCACTCCGGTTCGGCTTCGCCTACGACCTTCGAATCGTTCTACAGATACCCTGTCTACTCTCAGAGAGCTCCCAACAATCCGACTTTCACCGACCTGAGAGCTCTTGACCATGCTTTATCGTATTTTCAACGGCAGTCTGCTGTTCGTAGCAGCACCAGATATGGCCTTGGACCTAGCTGGGAGCAAGAAGAGGGTGTACAGGGGATCTCACGCAACTACCCTCGCTCGACCGCGTCTTCTGCCTCCTCTCGATCGTCTTTATCGGAATCGCTTAGAGGGTCATCAGAGATCGAAGCAGAGACCACTATATACTCCAATGCGAGGTATCTGATAGAAGCAGACACACCGCATGAGCATCAGTGGCTGGCCCAGCACCCCGCCTCCAGGCGCTCATCTGTTTTTGGCGACAGACCACCAGATTATGAGGCCCTCGAATCTCATGCACGAGAAGAAGACCGACCAGTGTTGAAAAAATCACAGACGATGTCTCTCAGAACTAGAGCTGCGATGGCGCTCAAAGGTTTGAGCGGTGCGATGCCCCGGCGCCCAGATGGACGTGCACCAGACGCCCTAGAGCGTGGGGGCCGAGAGGGTGCTGATGCAAACCCTGTGGGCCATGAGAGTTGGTTTGAGCCAAAGCGGCTGCTCAGGCGACGAAGCCGGCGGACCCTACCTCAACTCGCAGGCTCCCCAAGCCAAGTCGATGTCCATTCAATCGTAGATGATGTCAATCTTGACGTCGCACCTGCAGCGCTGTCAACATCCGCACAGGGTGCGAAGCTGCTTAAACGCAAATCGGTAACACAGTTATTTAGTGTGGGCCGAGCTTCTATGGACAGCGCGACCAAAGCGCATAATGGCCCGCCCCGCCCGGATCTGGGCCACCCTGCTGTGCGCTCCTCTTCGTCGCTTGTCGCGCCGAAAGGCGAGTCGAAGCTCTCCAGGCGGCGGTCGATGACGCAACTTTTTGGGTTGAGACGCGGTGCACCCTCCACAGGGTTATCCGAGCATACCATGGTGTCAGTTGGCGCTGATGATACATCGATCGGTGTTTCTGAGGCTTCCCTCAATATCGGTCCAGGAGCTCTAGAAGAGCTACATTCGAGCCTTGCGGCCATCAATGTCCATCCGACAGGTCCAGCTTCTGCAAAGTCGGATTCCTCTGTGTCCCTGGCGACCTTGGGAAAGACAGCACCGCTTGGCAGACGCAAGTCTTTCCTCAGCAAAGGAGGCTTCTCCTTTCTAGACCTCCATCGCCGTTTCGCCACTGATCATACCTCCCGA
Source organism: Ramaria cf. rubripermanens (assembly GCA_003316465.1). Lineage (NCBI taxonomy): Eukaryota > Fungi > Basidiomycota > Agaricomycetes > Gomphales > Gomphaceae > Ramaria > Ramaria cf. rubripermanens. Next base: position 4,189 of record QFFB01001678.1, read on the forward strand.
TTGCATTCTCAGGCACAGCATACACCGCCTGCCACACCTGCCATAGACCCAGCAACCCAATTTTCACCAGATTCACTTTCGGAGAGAACTGATTCTTCATCCTCCGTGGCTCCGTCGACAGAATGCGATCCGATGATCGAAGAGGACATGCGTCTTTCGGAGTCGTACATTCCTGCAATCGTCCAACAAGGCGGCGAAGTGCTTGCAAAGAATTTGGAGCCGAACTTATTATCATCAAGAGTGCCGCTGGATTTTAACGAGGATCTACCTTTGTCACCATCATTCGGATTAGACACCCCAGATGACGGCGTGGAGAGCGAGGCGAGCGACGATCCACCCGCATTAGAGCTTGCGGGACTAGATTCCCTTACATTCGACCAACTTGTGTTCGACCCCGATTCTTTCACGGGCGCTATTTGTGATTAGCCTCGACTGGCGAGCATGGGGAAACTATCGTCTTATATACAGCAAGCCGGAGCGCTCACCATACTGCGACCATCATCTGTCATTTCGGTCCTTCACTTCATTGCAGTAAATTTTGGCTGTAGATTGTACATTGTGTAGCATCATCGTTATACCCTAACGCATTATCCTAAAAGTACCCACATTGCTCATGCATTCTTGTAACTGGCCTGTTTTATTTCAGAATATAATTATAATTAACCGCATGCGAACCATAATCCCTAGTATGAATTATAGACAATGTCATGCATGCATGTCCACGTACGAACTGTACATGCAAGTGATGAGACTGCGAGCAATACAGTCATCGAGTCAATTAGCTCGGGAATAGATTATACAAGATGATAGGATCAAAATATCAAGTTTCAAGCACATTGGAAACACATGGATGAATCGCGATTCGTGCTCCATGGTTCTTGGAAATTACGTGCACGACCTCGGATCCTGCATCATGCTTCCTCGGACAAACGACGAGACAAATGTCTAGTGAGCGTCGGGCTATTCGTTGTAACGGCGGGACCGTGACAATACATATATAATTACAACCTGCATACTGTGCGTCGTCGGCCGAACGGTCCAAGTGGTGCATTCCTCGCGATGGGGTCGTGGTCCGTGTGCAAAGTACATGTAGTTATATATTGGGACCAATCAATGGCGCAAATTCTAAAGACACGTCTTCATGGAGGGTCGCTGCTCGGGCCTGATGTTCCAACACTTCTGGCATACTGCCCAAACCCCACCGGTCAGAATGCATGTCTCTTGCCAATCTGGGGGGCGGGATGGGTTCTCGCCTTATGAGATAAATTAAAACAGAGTTGCTACACCCTTCACTTCCAGGGGGGATGACCCTGACATGATTTCCTGGAAACGACAGGTCAAAAATTTGCCAGAACACCGCAAGGAGACCGAACTTGCCAGAACAGTCATCGCGAAGGCCCAAACATCACTCTTCATGGCAGTGACAGCGTTATCATGGAAAAATTCTGGTGACACCCAAGCTCGATCATTCCCTCGAGTTTGAGGAAATTAAAAGACTCGATCCATCGACACACGCTCAACCAGAGCTAGACAAGGGACATTAGAGAAAATAACCTGACAACAACACAGCATTCTCCACTTCCTATTCAAGCTTAAAGATGTGGAAGCTTGAAATGTTAGAAGTGGAGGGTACAGTATATTCTGAGTTGAGTTGAATAGGAGAATTTGAAAGATCGGTTTCAGGCTCCCGACCCGTTCTACTTTACCTTGTATTCGCTTAGGGCTTAATTGATCAACGAGAAGTGGATTGGAAGGAAAGCAGTATTTGTTGTGGGATGGAGTGGGATGGTAATATTAATCCTGCCCCTACCTCGTTGAACGGATTCTGTAAAGTCGGGACGAAACCGAGACACCTCCCTACTCCAATTAAGTACTATTTTTCATCAACTTTTAAAACTAACATCTCAGATTCCTTATGTTGTTTCAAGCTCAGCACCTTTGCAGTAGTCTGCGGGGTCCAGAGCAATAAATTCATCGAGAGCGGTAAACGCATGTTCCTGTATCGGCCACACTTCCCTCATCGTCTTGTATTTCTCGCGCATCTTCTCGGTAGAACACCAACTTGTAAGACCCATGGATACCAGCCATCTGAGAAGACACAGTGGCTTCCTATAGGACTGAGCCTGAGCGCAAGCGGGGTCTGCTTTGCAAAGGATCTCTAGGCGTAATTTCAGCAGGGAATCAGTGTCTTCCTCCCCACCCATGAATAATAAAGGATCATCTATGGCGCTCCAAAGTGGTACGACGCGCGCACCCTCGAAGTCGATAATGCCCGCCAAAATGGTGGGGTCTGGGTACGAATATAGGACGTTTCCACCAGAAAGATCTTCGTGGTACAAGGCAGGACGCTCTACCGCAGAAGGGATGCTCTGTAGGTACTCGAGCTCGTCCATGGTTACAAGAAGCATTTTCAACCATGCAACATGGTATGCGAAGGGATGAATGCCGTTGTCAAGGTTGTAGCTCTTCCGGGACTCCCGATACTTCTCAGGATCATCCAGGATTCCAGAGAGCTCCGACTTGACATAGGCTTTGAGCCAGTCGCGAGTAGATGTCCAAGGACCACGGTCTACGGTATGGTCTAATGGACGACATACTGTAGGTCCCATGGGTCCAATGTAGAATGTGTTGTTTTCGGGGTCTTGATATATACTTCCAATAGCAGTAAAGCGTGCGCTGATGAGCTCAGCTTCGCAGTGGAAAAGTTGAGTGCAGATGGCTTTGCGCTGGAGTTGTGTACATTTAGAAAAGGGCAGCTGGCGTCCAAGAACCTTGCGTCATTGGATGAGTGTTGACAAAGGATTTATTGTAGAATGAAGGGATGTCTTACTCTTTCTTCAATGATGAAACGTCCACCAACAGAGTTTGGGAGTTTATCGTTTACGTAGTAAACATTTGGTACAGGAACTGACAAATGAGTCTTGATGTAGCGTAAAGTAGAAGCCTGAGGTGAGATGTAGATGTATAGTCAACACTCTTACAGGGCATCGACATCGGATCATGCCAACCTCTGAGACAGCTCTATCTCGTAGAAGTATTTGATCACTTGTTTGGTCTTCTCTACTTACTCGGGCAATAGCCTCACGACCATCACTAAAACCTAGAAAATAAACCTGACGGACTATGATCAAATGCAGAATAATTGAGAAGACACTGAATATTCACGATATTGTATGTGCCTGTAAGTATATAAGTAACTTGATTATGATGCCTGCAGAACTTGTAAAATACCTGCTGCGATGAGATATACCTCTGTGCATTCGCTACCCATATTGCAGCGTGTATATGTACGCAGAGCTTCCTCGTCTACTGCCCTGATCGATGCTTTGATTGGATCGACAAATTCGGGGCGAGCACTATTCATCCAACTTGCAAAGTCATTCGCCAGGTCCTTCCCAGACTGGATTGCAGCAGGTGATACATCAGCAAGGTAGTATAACATGTGTTGTTGTATATAGATGGGTTGCCATCAGTGATCATTACGTAAATATCAACCTATTGTAACTAGGTCTGGCTCTCCTTCTCCTGAGACAAGCTGACGCGCAGATGCTACAAACACGAGAATGGGACAACCTTCTACCACAGCACCGATGGATCTCAGCATTGGAGCTCATATCTCTCGTTCCTTGGATGTACTATATAAGCCAATAGATAAACAATTTTGTCAGTCCTAATGTCCAAAAAGTTATGATCACGCAATCCAATGACCACTCTGCATCATCTAGCCAGGCGTCAAGGGTCCCATGACCTTGGGCAATCAATCCTTTTGTTAAACCACAAACCAACTCATCTACATTAATCTACCTCAGGGTATACATTTATTAATATAATGTCCCTTCCATTATTCATTCATACATAATCCAAAGTACCCTGAGTTAAGTGTCACCAGTTGTTGTGACTGAGTGTAGATCAAGGCCTGCATATGACACTTTGGTAGATTGGAGCCATGTTATCCACTATCCCCCCATTTCAGATTGCTTTATCCCACTGTCTCCCAAATCCCAATCCCTCCCCTTATTTACCCTTTTATCCGATATTTTTTCTTTACATTTCATTTCTAGACCACCCTCTCCATGCCTGTCTCACTTACTCTTCCAATCATGACTGAACAACTTGTGTAAGTTCCTTTTCATGTCAATACATGTATACATTCTATCTGACAATCTTTTCTAGTCTCTCAGGAAACCACGTCACCTTTAAAGGCAGTCCATAGCAATATTCAGTCACTCCTCACAATGATGCTTGGTACTGTATGCCTCCCTGCCTTTACAAATATGCCCATGTTCAAAGCTTGCACTGATACACGGTCCTTCATGAGTATGGTGGGACGCTCACTAAACCTCCCAAAAACTGCAAGTTTGCCCTACCAAATAATAACAGTACCTCACAGTGTTCCATAACTGAACAGTTCACCAATACTGGTCTCTCGAACATACAACCCAAAACCCCATCCCCCCCATCATCCCCCCTATCCATGATTCCTCACCAAGTTGATTCATCAGCTCTAATGGATCCAACACATCTTGCGCTTTCACCTGAATACTGTGATTCTGATAGCACACCATACTCCAGTTCCTCTAATGTTCCAGTAAGTCTCCCAACAATTTATTTAGCCTTGAATTACCTCTCACATTACTTCACACACTAAGAGAGCCACTCTATGCCAACGTTGTCCTATTGCATTGTATACTCAACCAAGTGCGCTTGGGCATGCCACCACGATTGGCCCCCGCAATATGTTATATGCCATGACCCCAGACCCTGATGCTGACCCCCCCAGTCATCCGCTCATGCCTCTCATCCACCCTAATGTTTTGAAAATTGCAGAATTGGTAAATAAGTGCTCATTGACCCTCACTCTATGACACTAAACCCGCTTCTTTCTTATAGATACTGCGTGACCTATCTATCATCCAGTCAGTGCAAAGCCCCAAACCTGTTCTCAAGAACGACATCCACATCCCCCCCATGTCGGTGTGTCAGAGAAAAATGCTCACCCAACTAGCAGCTAACTCTCAATGTGTATAATACAGATTCCCCAAGTGGACCAAAATGTTTATATCTATTTTTGTGTCTCCTTTGCCTTGCTTATGATCCTATAGAACACTGCACCCTCCCCTTCGCTTACACCTTTCATTGAAGATGACCAGATGACATTCCAAGACAATGTGACTTATGCACCTTCCAGCGAGTCCGACGCTAGTGATTCTGCACCTAGCAATGAAATTGTCCTTTTACAATCTTCCAAAATCTCCCTTCAACCAAAATGGCCTGATCCTGCCCACCCGCCCCAGCCACGACTGTCTCTGACCTTCACATTGACAATGCTCTCATTGCACACAGTGTTGTCGTTAATATATCCAATAAGCTTATTATATGTACCGAGTGCGATCTACCGTTCTTGCCTTCCATCATACATGCACATGTAAAGAAGGAGTATGACCTGGATCCCTTGTCACCAGAAGACTTGGAATTTATCATAGACAAATTCGCCCTGCATGAAACCATTGATACTCTTTTACAGAACTGGCCCCCAGCAGCGTGTGCACCCATTCCAGGCATCCACATAGTCAATGGAGAGCACTGTTTGGAGTGTTCTTATGCAGCTGCAAAGTCCTCCACTATGAAGGTACATTAATCCTCTCATGAGGGGGCCTCCTACAAATCCTGAGTCTTGGGAAAAGTTCAGTGTATCTACATGACATCCACGTTTTCTCAATATCTACAGGTCATGGAAGCAGTGCCACTCACATCTGACATTGACCCTTATGCTATTTGGTTTCACAACCAACCTCCAGCCATCCCTGTTCCCCCACCGCTAGACAATTGTGAAGTTCCAACCTGGCTTTTGGTTATTGGGTGGAACACATTTTTAAGCCAATACAACCTGCGAATTATATTACCCCTGCTAGAAACACCAGCACAAGATGAGCCTGAATCCTGGGTCCAAGAAGCACTTGAGTTCTACCTCAATACCACTGCAAAGATCATCCCAAACATTCCCACTCAGGTTCACGGCTATCTGTCTTCTGCGAACAGGTACCTCCTTTCCCCCTGTCTTATCACATCCTGCTCATCTAGACTCAGGGAATATAGTACCAAGATATGGCGTGCTCCTGAATCCCCATATACACTCACTTGATATGCACACCGTGGAGCTCAATTCATCGTTTTTACCATTTGCACAATGAACCATCCTGAAGCCAAGTACAAACTTCCACTGTCTCCCTCCCAAAAGGCAACCCTTCAATCATTGTTACTCGCATTTGAGAACAGCAATGATTCTCCCACTTGTCTGGAAGTGCAGGCTGTGCTTCATTCACTCATCATATCCATGTACCTTACCCTGACAGACGAGGTGAACTGTGACAGATTTGATGAGCCTTTGACCTGCTTCCATGCCCTCTCAAACTGGCATATGGATGGCTCTGTTTTGGAACCCTTCAAGACTTCGGTGTTATTGCTAACGTCTCAATCTATCAGAACATGTCATTTACGAGGCTTCAAGAATATTAAACAATGCTGCAGCACAACTCTGGAAATAATTTAATATTTGTACCTTGGTTGCAATTGTGTAATAACCAGTCCAAGTTAATAC
>QFFB01001687.1:7396-23723 GCA_003316465.1 Ramaria cf. rubripermanens
AAAAAAAAATACATAGATAGAAAAAGACTCATGATGGGATCAGCTGGGGTGACTTAGCAGTAGTATGCCACCTATGCTTCTATGTGATGACCCTGCTTTATGCAGGGTTGGTGTAAGATGCATGAATAATGATGGAGCAGCATGGACACCTGGAAAATATAGTGTTCAGTGAACATCAAATGGAGCAGGGGTGATGTGTGTCAGCAGCATGATGGGATATTTTGGTGATGGCAGGGATCATGGGTGGAGTGATTATCAGGTAATATACTGGAAAAATGGCAATCCTGACACCTATATGCATCCATCCCTGCAACTCATTTCCATCTCACCTATTGTTCTGCTTCAAACATATTTTCAGCATAATTTTTAGTATAAATGCTTCCATAGTTCCTAGATGAACCCAGTGATAAAATATCAGCCAGAACTTTTGTCTTGTACAAATACAAATATTTACTTAAAACCACCAAGCAATTATTTCTTGACCTCTACTTGCTGTTTCTGGCAGCTCCAAAGCATCCCAGAAATCATCTATTTATCACTACAGTCCTAGGCTCTCGTATGTTGTAAATATAGTATCCATTTTATTTCTTCCCATTCACCAACTCATTTAACCTCAAATCCCCTTTTCCATGTCTTATTCTATTTACTTATCACACTCTTACCTACACATGCAGACCCATAGCTTCACTGAAAGGACACTTGTCTCCCCTACCATTCCTATGTTTGTTCTACTTACCCCCTATCTCCTAATCTCACACTGTCTCCCATTCTCCATCCGACCCATGTGTCAAGCCCATCTTCAAGCTGTTATAAACAGTAATGTTAAGGACAATTTTTCGATTTTATTTTCTTTTATCTCCATGGACTCTTTAATTAAATCATCATCTTTATCACATTCATATTCCTCCAATTTCTTCATTACTCCTCATTTGGACACCTTTTACAGACATTGCCACTTTCTTCTTGAACTTCTCATGTATCTTTTTCATCAGATTCATCATTTCAAGGCACTCTTACATGTGCAACATCAAGTTAAGGCACACAATGGCATACATATTTCATTTGAGGTGCATATATGCATGGCAAACCAAGTCATGGTCCTTCTCAAGTGTAGCACTTTATTTTCTTATTATTTCTGCTGATCAGACCTTTGTTCTGACTTCAAGTCCATGTGTGCAGTGGACTTGAACCATTTCTTTATCTCAAAGAGCCAGGGGCTCTAAGTATCACATGCTTTGTTATTTTCCCCTTTAACTCCTGTCTATTCTCCTAGTATATTAGTATGAAGCAGATAGCCTGACAATATGATGGACCTTACTTTCTTATGCCCATTTCCCTTCAAGTTTAAGTGAATCTTCAAGTTTATCCCTTACTATGAGTTCCCAACTTTGTGTAAATAAGTTAGGGTTATTACAATGAGTCTTTTTATCTTTGGGCCTTTTCCCCTTATCATTAAAACACACCCAACATTTCAACCTTGCTTTGCTTTTACACAAGCAACCTCATGCCTGACCAAGTCTATCTGAGAGCCAATCCTTTACCACATCACACACATATTACACTATGGCCATGGTTCATAACCATTGATTGAGTCGAGTATGTCTGAGGTGTCCAAGACAGGGCATCATCACAACACCATCCATGAGTTAGGAACAAGTACATACTTGACTGAGTCAAGTCAACTGTGTCAACACTACACCCTCATGTGCTCTTACTCCCCAATACCACCAAGTGATCATTACTCCTATCAGTACTGAGGAAATGGTTCACCACACAGAAGTCTTATACCACCTGTCATAACAAGGAGATGTAGCAGGTTATTATATTTCATGTCTTTGATTGTTCCTTGATCTTAACATGTGAGCATATGGTATTTAGGTAGCTGTCTGCACCAGCCATAGGAATCAGAATCAAGGATTGTGTCTTCTCTTCTCTTTGAGCCTCTCACCATCCAGAACTTTGAGATATACAAACCAAGCCCACATTGAGTCCAAGCCAATCTGCTTCTGCATAGACTATCACATTTGGCCAGAGGCTGTCAGGATCACCATTTTTCCATCATATTACTGAACACTCACTCCACCCACCATCCTCACCATCACCAAAATATCCCATCATGCTGCCTTCATAAATAGATCACCCCTGCTCTATTCGTTGTTTACTGAACTCCATATTCACCAGGTATCAATACAACTTCATCATCATTCACACATCAGACACCAACCCTGAATTAAGCAGTGCTATCAAATAAAAGCACAGGCAGCATACCATCAATAGGCTACCTTGGCTGATCCCATCATAAGTTTGTCTGCATACAGGTTTACTCCAACCCTTCACCCATGATGTAGTGCAAGAAATTAACCTCCCATACGCTTGCTCTCTCTCAGTTGCTCACCCCTGCATCCCTAGTTTACTATAAGTACTTCACTTGCACATGTATACTCCATAGTTCAATTATCATACATCTACCTTGTTATTTGACCTCTTACTCATAGAGAAAACCTTAGTAAACTATCCACTGCAACATCAGTAGTTTTACTTATTGGTGAGCTTGAACCTCTAATCTTATTCACTAGACCCCCTTTGGGGTATTGCTGAGACTGCTATTCGCAACACTTTGCAGGAGTGTTTGTATCAGTGAAAGGAACACCTGAACTGGGGTGGCCTTTCCTTGAGAACCTGTGCTACTCATTGCATACTCCTCTTGGATTATTTGCTATGGCCATAGGCCCATGTTAGAAAAACACTGATGTTACATCTTTACCCCAAAATCCAATCTTGACAGAGGCATGCTCTCACTTCTTGACATCTTACTTTATACCTTCACTCACCCATACCCAACTCACTTCACATTGAAAACAAACATCTTTTGACCCAGGATTTCCCAAGCAACATATATTTTTGTTACCAGTATTACTGAGCCAAATCCCTGGTTTGTCCCCAAGGCTGAGTGTTGATACCCCACATCATGTGTCCCACTGCATCATCAACACATGCACCCTATTTGGTGCCATGTCAACAAGACATAAAACTCTCAATTTATTGAAACAATATTTTATATGCATTTTATCTGAAAATATTTTCCATTCATTACTCCAACAACCTCATACCCCAGCACCATTGTCCCTGAGCTGAATGTTGTAATGTACAGGAAGAGGAGACGAGAACGCTGCGCTATGTGTGAGAAACAAAGCATTAGTGAGGAGGACACGGTTAACTCCAAACTAACCGACCGGACTCCTTCTAGGGAGTGAACGGGCTTTTTACCGATGATTTATTGTAACTAAGAAACTAACTATTTATACATAAATGGAATAGGGGTGGAATACCGGCAAAATAGTATGGAATGCCGGTAAGAGAAGGCCAGTGAGTCACAAGTCATGGGATGTCACAGACAGGTGACAGTAGACAAAACATAAGCTAGACTACCGGGAAAAATAGTAGAAAATATAAGAAAAATACTGCTTCATCTGGACTTTACAACACTGAACACTTGGTCCAGCATCAGTCATGTTATATAATTGACCTAACATCATGTGATCTGCCATTTTGTCAACCCAAACATACACCCTAATGTTAACATGACATGAACAAGAATAATAAAATCATTATGTAATCATTTTATTACTTATACTTCCAGACCTTAAATCATAAAAGCAAGGTACCTTCCATTGACATGGATTTCTAAATATTACATGGTGAGACTCTATATCATGGTCATTGTCACAGAGAAGGTTGGGAGCAGTCTCAATTTGACTGCTCTAGTCATGGCTGTACCCAGTGGCAGTGTAGTTTGCATGTCTGTGACAATGTCATCAAAACTGAGCTGTACACATTCCCAGATATAAATGGTCTCACCATGAATTTTAGCAGGCCAAAAGACTAGCATCATATACAAGTCTAAGGAAATGAAGAAGATAAGACTTGGACAACAACACCACTTCATGGGTTAATATGGTGATGATATATGTAGCCAGACAAGGAAACAATCTGGTTGCATTATACCATTAGTAAGCACATATCCCTGTAAGAGCTGTTGTAAAGTCTGGTGTGACTAGTATCTTTCCTATGATTTCTAGTATTTTCTGCATTCTTTTAGCTAATATTCTTCCTCTTGTCATGCTCTTGTGACTTGGCATCTTGGGTGACACACTGGGTTCCTATTCTGGCACTCCATGAGTTTCCACTAGTATTCCATGATGTTCTACCTTTATCCATCATGTATAGATAGCTAGAGCTATTAGTTACAATAACCTATCAGTAAAAGGCCTGTTCACTCACATAGGTTGAGTCCAGCTATGAAATAGTCTTGAATTAATGGTGTCCTCATTACCAGTGTTTCATCTCTGCTTCTATCTCCATTCTCAATACCTAACAACAAGAGCCACTGGGTTGCTTATGTGTGCCCAACTGTACATCATTTTAATATCTATATTTTTTTTTTGATTCCTTCGTGAATGTGATGCCAAATATGGCATGTGCATTGATTAATCAAAGGTGACGTAGTGCGGGGGTCGGAGATGATATATGATGATGTTCCAGAGATTCGGCTCAGGGGTTCCTTTGGCATCAAGATGGATCATCGGTCGAGTAAAAGAGATTCGATGTATGGTAATGAATTGAGGGAGTAGATAGATAACCTAGTGTAGCTAGCTTGTAGATTGTGGAATTTTGTTGAAGAGGATAATAGGAAATTCTTTGAAAGGCAAGTCTGAATGCCCTGAGCTTTTCTAAATGTATCAAGAAGTATATAATTCTGGCTGAAGAATAACATACAGGAATATCATGATACTTATACGAGAAGGTGTATGGGTGGTTTTGGGAATGCTAATAATAGGGACGGAGGTCTGGAAAATTAGTAACTAAGGGGATGAAGGATAGTACTATCTGTGGAGCAAATAGTGCTGGATTTTTGTTTTGGATAGTGGAAAAAATCTGGAAAATAATCAGTCGTCAGGGGGAAGAAAATAGTGAATGGGGGAATTGGAAGTATAATTTTTGATGACAAGTAAAAAAAGATAATAGAGAAAAATGTCTGTCTCTTTGATATAATAATGTGAAAGCCGCTCCTTCTTCTCCTATCCTATATGCGATCCAATTATTGGATATGTTTGATGCGTTCCTTGATCTTAAGTTCTGTGTCATTGTCATCCTCATACGACCCTCTATAGTCGCAACATTCTTTTCCATTCTATTTTTATTATTCCGGCGGTTCAGGCGCCTGTTCACCATGTAACCAGGCTGATCGATTATCGGTGATGCATGTGTGGGGTAATCACGTGTGTTACCCATCTGTCCATACTCGTGATGTCATAGCACGTCTACGACTCGCGTGAGTGGGCCAGGTATTGTCTCATGGTTTCCTCCTTGAATATAACAGACAAGACTCCCCTTTTTTTTAAACATTATTTCTAACTTTTTATGACTGAGAGAAAGAAAGAAAAAAAAGGGTAATAAAAGGATAAGAAAGAAAAAGAAAAAAAATGACATCACAATGCTTATTACAATATCTTTTTATCACAACACATCACTCAATGTTATAAATGTGGAACTTCAAGTGATGTTTGACATTGGTCTGATGGCAGAAGATGTCGTAATGATGCAGCAACATTTGTCAAAATATAGTGACAAAAATGACATGCATGTCATCATCCGCATGCGGTATCTCCGCCGCGAACGCTGAATTTGATTGACGCAGATCACACCATTTAATTCCAGTTCAGTAATTCCCGTCCCCCAACAGAATGGCCCTCAATCCGAAAATCTTTAAAGTCTGCCCGTGCTCGCTCGCAGATTCATCACGTCCTCGATTCCAAACCCCCAACATCCCTTCGCCGTCAATGTCTCCGAAGGAAGATGACGCCGACTCTGCCAAGAACGGTGAGCAGACGCCTCTCCGTGCGTATCATCTCTGTGCTCATCGTCGTCGGCAGCGATGAGATACAGCATTACAATGTAGACCTGACAGTTTTGTCTTATTATCGCGAGTTGTTTCTACACTTAGCAGATGAGAGGAATATGCTACACTATGTACTATAACCTACTTCTTGTGGTGACACATATGCAAGCTTGACCTCTGCGTGACCTTGGTTATAATAATGACAAATGATATTCATGAGTTGGCCCTATGTGTGATTCACTGATCGATATATCTTTAGCAAAATAATACCATTACCCATTGCGCTACGCCCTAAATATGGGAGTTCGGGTATGGAGCGTTGCGATACCTCTTCCTTCATTCTCTCCGCGTGATGCGTTCCGGCTATATACTACATTCCTAGCTCTCCCCACTCATGGCGTTCCCCCGAACTGGTCCACAATCACTTCGTATGGTCTGCTGAAGCAGGGATGCGGTACTAGCTGCTTAGAGCACCAGCCCTGGTCACGCCTGTCGATCCCTCTCCCGTGGGAGCCGCCGCTACGAGGGACATAAGAATATATCAGGTACGTCATCAGAAGGCACGAGACATCAAAAGAACCGGAAAGACGACTTACCCTGTTGAGGTTCAGCACGGACCTCAGCGGGCGCGTCGCCTACAGCGCTCGCAAGCTCCCCTCCGCGAGGAAATTCTTCGAGCTCAATTCTCTCGCCTGGGGTAGAAGAGAGGCCATCCTGCCTGTGAGGTTCAATTGCTTCTGAAATTCCAGTCTCGTCGACACTCGGATCGCCGAATTCCTCCACGATCGAATTGCGAAAGTATCGTGTAGCTGCACGAAAGCTCGTTACAGGATGGTGTGACGAATGGGTGGTGCCGTTAGGATGAGCAACCCTCTCTTGTAGGGCAAGATGACAGCGACAAATGATGATTACAGACAGACTACATGTAGCGTTAGCCATATGACTTGATATCTAGGCTGCTAGCCTCTCACCTGCTCTGCACAGTTGTAAGGATTTGCGCAATGCTGGGCTATTGATCGCATGTAAAATTGAACGTCCAAGAGTATGTTATATGCAATGGACTCACTCTTAAAACCTGTTATACTCACGATTCAGTAATCTCAAGAAATTTTACAATATACAATACCTTTTGAGTGATGGCGCAGGCTAACGCTAAGGTCAATACAACTCTCAGCCGGCATTAGAGTGAAAGTTCAACAGTGACAGTGGTGGTAAAATGCATACCCATATCTTACGAGACCTAGACCCGTAATCAGCGATCTGAAGTGTAAGGATAATTATAACCCTACTTTGTTCAGCCAAAGTTTGCACCAATGACTTTCGAGAGGGAATCGGAAAATCTCTTGAATGCCGCATGATTCCACGGGTATTGTAAAGTGTCACAACAACAACCAATGTGTCAAAAAGTATAATGAACACATCATTTATTGTGTCCGCTAGGAAGAGAAGGGTCTGTTAAAACTGCAAGCGAACAGGAGAAGTTCTCACCACTGATAAAGTGATAAATAAGCATGATTCAAATGAACTGCTGTCGTCACTCACAAATTCAAAGCAGCCAGTTCCCGATCTGTGAGATTACACTCGCCTTTGACAGTGAAGAACTGTAATGCCGTGTTGGAGTTTGACGGCACATGAGTGTCAGGCTTGGACTTAAGGGAGGTGTGCGTACCACTTCCGTACCCAAACTGCCCACATACAGAAACCCGAGCGCTCCCAGCACCCAACCCCTCATCTTATTGCGCTGGGACATGGCGTATACTCGTGCCAATAAAAGACCTGCAAGCGGGAATACATAAGCTTATGGCTGGGACACTAGCGGCCTGTAGTCACCTTCTATACCGGGAAGGACCATGATGCCCAGACAGTCTAGGAGATGAACCAAGACATTACACACCCTGTTGCGACATTAGATGATGTAGAAAAGAACACAAAAACCATACTGTACACGTATGTGAGCAACCTGCCTTTCGCGATTAAACTCTCTCACCTTGAGTGGGATATTTGTTATATTTACGTATACCGTAACGATAAAGACAAGTAAGGCGGCGTAGCGAGCGAGGAGGTATAGGACAGTCCCCAATCTGACTCTTCTGCGCCAGATATGTGTAATCTCGGACGGGAGAGTTAAGAGAGTGTCATAGGCAAGGAGTACTGCTTGGATCAGGGTGCGTTTACAGTCTACGATTACTCCATACACACCGAGGGTAGCAATGTTCACATAATAACAAGCAACACTTCTGACATGTCAGATTCTACACCACTGAGCGTCCAGCCCGACATACTCACCTATCTGACATAACCTGGATATCCACGCTCTGTTGAGATGACATTGTGGACGTGATCGCGTAATGGAAAAAAACGAGGGTAGAGATCTGGAAGTTAGGATGGGCGGTCCATAGAGAGAACCTTATAATATTCTGGGGTGGCAGAGAGGGACGGAGATGAGACCGCGGTGGAAGGTATCACTTCGAGAAGTTACTATCAACTCAGCCTAGATCATCTTCGCGTGTCGTCAGGGACCAATATAGCTGTCGATGGTCAGAAAGGGAATGGGAATGCACACTCACAACCTGTTATAACTATCATAAACATATTCAAAGATACATGGAATAGTTATGAGACGAAAGTTACCGAAATGAAATGCCGCTATTGCTACAGTACGTCTGTGACAAGGAGGGTAGGTATGAAGATAGCCACGGCGTTGGGAAATCGCTGTTGCAATCATATCAGAACCCCTGTTAAAGTTAGCTCATACGCTATAATACATAGACTCAATGAGTCTTTGCTGAATTACCAAGCCCGCCACGCACAACTGAGGTCTTGGCTTATCGTGGGATATTGAACCACGGTTTCCCATAGTAGACACAGATTATTCACCCTAGTGTCAGCCATATGTATACACTGACATTCAGTGAGCATTCCGGAACGAAAGCACAACCAGAATCGGTGATCGGATCCAAGTATTCACTTGAAGATGCTGCGGCAATACATGAAACCTATGTAGTGGCGAAAGAATACTCGGAGATTTACTGGAGAATTCTGTTGAATTCTCCAAATCAAGGAGCCACCGCTTCGACGCAGTGCCTTTAGACATTGAGAGTTGAAGTCTTCTCGGTGCCTTGGCTTGAATGTCATCTTTCGTGCTTCGATATATTGGAGATATCAGACATCAAAACATTACCGCAAATAGGTTAGAGATCTTACCATCATGGTGAATAACGTCATGAGATGTAGTCCTAGCACGGTGTGCTGTAGTAGTTTCGATCTTGCCGTGGCTCGACGTGGCACCCACAATGCATGTGGATGTTGATGAAATGCATCTTGAGCCCAACGAGTAATATAATGCAAATTGAGCTCCAACCTCAGGTCCGGATATTGCGTTACTCACCTGTACTACAACGTTGTACCCTTGAGCTCGACGTCACGGTGACAGTACGACAGCTAGAACGGCATTTGTGTTGTATTCTGTAATATTACACAGTCTGGACAACATAGGATGAAACCCGGTGGTTAACAACGAGTAAGGCGTGGTCAGAAATATCTCAAAGCCACAGTGCAGACAGAGTCGTTATTTTGGGCTTGACGAGCCTGAGCAGTGCCACGTCACGACGCTGCTGGAATTGCGGATCATGGCACTTTGTTTGCCGCTATTGTTGTCTGTACCGGCGATCAGTAACTGGTAGCTGGTAAACAATTACTGTTTACCTGTGCCGACTATCAGTCTGGTACAGGGTTCGTGTCAATACAGAGTCTGATACGTGTGAGTGGGATCTCACCTCAGTCATGGCTGGTAGCTGGGAAACGACTGAGGGATTGCGTCTCCGCCGGGAAGTTATCTGACGCGTCCCCATGGGTCAACTTGTACTCCAACAGCCATTGGCCCGCCGAGTGCTGCTCTCTCCGAATCTAAGTCTATTGCTAACGTCTCTGCTTTGGGAACTGCGTCTGGTGTCACAAGCAGCACTCTAGCAAGGCAGCGTATTCGCATCCTAGCTCTGCATTGACGGGGCGTTCGAGGCCGGTCCTCTCAGGTTCTCATGCGTATCGTCGTGAAACGAGTGGCTGTCGCACTTGCGAAAGGACTCTCACTGTAAGAGGCAGTGAGTTTCAAATCATTCGTTTACTTAGATCCTATCGTTGAAACAGGCACGGATGACATCTCTGCTTTCCTCGGCCGTCTTCGCATGACGGTAGACAAGACCATCAGTGGCAGTTCAGTGTGTATCAGCAGGCCAGTACCAGTTCTTTCCAATACCCCATTTTGCGTCGTGCGCACTCGCGGGGGTTCGACGCCATCACAAAAGTTAGATAAATGGATTGATGCAATCATTGGACTTGTCCTTGGTGGTTGTGATGCCCTCCTTTGGGCTCTTATTCCTGTTGCACAATTTTGATGGTCCACAGACGTGCAGACACTCGTGTCCCGCCTCCCGTCTTCGGATCCAAGCTAGGCGCTTCAAAGCTTGCACCGAACTTCCCGTAATAGGCTTTCTTCTTCTTTCGTTCAGGATACTCAACGTATGACTGTGTGTCTAACGTCTCTAATAAATTTAGATCAAGGCAACGGCCTTTAGGCATATGCAAAGGGCCCCTGTCCGCCGGGGCATCTGGAAAAACTTCGAGGTGTAGCGGAGAACATATCGTTGAGAAGAATTCTGAAAGTTACGCGGTACGAGTCGAGGTTGCAGTCATTTTTTTTTCCATCATTTTATTCGACCTCAGGCAGCAGCTGCCTATGATGGTCGTTACAGTCGTTCTACCTATTCGCGTGAACATTTGCACCGGCAACGGGTCCTACCCCCAGCCGGCCCATCTCCCTTGGAGGTGTTTGCTGCCCCACGCCGTTGTTGAGGTAAGGTAGTGTCCCTCTCACGTTAGCCATATCATGTGGGCGTGTGTCTGACATCGTAAGTGCTCGGCCGCCGAAGCGGGCTGGCACCACAAGGGGAGCGCCGCAGGCATAGAAAGTGAAGGCATTTCCGTTTGGTGTTGTGTGGCGGTCTTGAGCACCGCTCTCGGAGCTTCCGTCGCCGTCTTGCTGAGTCGGGTCCGTCGCTTGCCGGCGCGCGAACGTTGAGGCGGGGTGTGGGCGTTTTGTGCGCTCGTTGTGACCATGTCATAGAGTGTTGTGCATATGTTCGTAATTGGCTCTATCTGTATTCAACTATCCTCCTGTGATTCTCCTGGTGTCATTTCAAGTTTTGGGAAGATTAGGCATAGGGGTAACATCAGCGAAGGCTGCGCGCAACCGCTTAGTTGCCGCTATGTATGTCAGCGTCGCTTGCATCGCCGTCGGTATTCCTAGTAGCTCTTTCAGAGATTTCGACTTGACCCGTAACTGTCATCCCAGGGCCGTTCTCGCAAACTTGTAGGCTCTACAATCAAACAGGTAGTGATGAACCAATTCCATCGCTCGGGTGCAGGCTGGGAAAAGTGGCGATGGGCTTTTTTTGATGCGATGCAGGTGTCCATTGAGCGGAGCATGTGTCGTGCGGAGCTGCATGATGAGGCTGGCCTGTGCTCTTGTGAGACATGCTGTACTTTTATAGTAACTTTTGGATGGCAGGTGGTCATCTATTTTTGCCATTCTGATGTATCGTGGGGATGCTGTCCAGCATTCTCTCCACAAACCCTGTATCTCTGCTCTAAAGCTCTGTTGCACAGCAGCAACACTGCGTAGTAGGGGGTCTGAAATGAGAAAGGGGTAGAGCACTCACCTGACTGTTATTGCCTGCCTGCCACTGCCTTTTTTTCTTCTTTGTCTGCCTCTTTCTTCTTTGTCTGCCTCTTTCTTCTTTGTCTGCCTCTTTCTTCTTTGTCTGCCTCTTTCTTCTTTGTCTGCCTCTTTCTTCTTTGTCTGCCTCTTTCTTCTTTGTCTGCCTCTTCATTACCATTCACACTGTTGTGGCCTGACATCCAGGTGAACTTTAGCTCTCTCTGATGTCACTTAGTTGGGTTTGACATGTAAAGGCAAGACAAGGCTGTATGTTGGATACTGTTATATGATAGGGGAAGATTGACTTGAAAGAGACAAGATGTAGCTGATGGAATAGCAGATAACTAATAGCAGATTAAAGATCCTAGCCTTTATATCAGGGCTGGACAATAAATGCAACTTGTGTGCACTTCAGATAGGTATGAAATAAGAGGATTCTCAGTCCCAAGTGATAGTAGGGATAAAAACAACCATCCTTGTTATAAACAGTAGTGTAAAGGACATTATTTTGATTTTATCCTCTTTTATCTCCATGGACTCTATATTTACTTCATTCTCTTCGTCCCATCCACATTCTTCCATTTTATTCATTATTTCTCATCCGGACATCTTATATGGACATTGCCTTCATCCCACACTTCTCTTCTATCTTTCCTTTCATTTATCCATCAATATGAGGCACTTTTCAATGTGTAACATTGAGCCAATGAGATCAATGCCGGATACAAGTCAAGGCATGTAACAACGTGTACATTTCATTCAAGGTGCTAAAGATGCACTAACAGGAATAATACCTATTAGCCTGCATGCAATGGTCCTTCTACCTGGATGGTCTATAATGCAGTTGTTCATGGGCAAAGAGACTACAACTCTGGGTTGACTAGTATGGAGAACGAGTTGTACAACCTGTTCTTCTGGGATATAATGCAGGTGACTTCTTGTGATGGTGACCTGGCTTCATGTGACATATGACGTAGACTTGTGACATGTGACATATGATGTAGACTTGTGACATGTGACATATGATGTAGACTTGTGACATGTGACATATGCGTGGCTATGTCCTGTGACAAAGCTTCAACTTGGTGCCCTAAACTTGGGACTTGACTTGACTTGAGCATAAGACTTAAGAGAGACTTGATTTGAGAACTGAACTTTACTTGTTATTGTACTGAAAGACCAAGTTCTTTATATACACATCCCCAAGCTACAATGATGTCATGCACTGTGATAGGTTGAGTCATATGATGAGCAAGCAGGTCTGAGTCAGAATGAGTCTTGGTGAGAACACAAAACACAAAAGGGGAAACAAGGGAGAAACTACAATAGCGAAAGTAAGCAAGAATGTGTCAGATAGGGGTAAAGTATGGTGAATAAGTAATAAAATATCCAAAAATAGAACAAGTATGAGTCATGATAAGAAAAGACTAACTAAAATAGAAATGAGGTAAGTCATTCTGGAACAAAGTGAGTCATAACAAGAACACTATAAAATATCCACTAACTATAGTTGTACAAATGGTCTACTTTCTCTGAGATGAGTCATGGAATTAGTCAGTGCAATTGAGTCATAAGAATGAGGGTGATGAATCAACAACAGAAATAACCCCTGAGCTTCTCATTGATCCACTCCTATGATAGAATGCAAGGGGGAGATAGTTATACATGGTCTCGAGCAACTCTATAATGAAGGTTGAGTTGGATCAATGTGGGAGGGTTGGTTGGGTATGGAACCTGGAATTCTGCCTCATATTCTTCCCTTCCTTCATTGTGAACAACCCTTGCCTGTATATCCAAGGAACATGAATGGCTGCTGTAAGATTCTCACACTTATGACAATACTTGACTGAAGTCAACCAATATATGGGATTGCAGTAAGTATATAGTGATAGTATGTGTGAAGAATTGTGGTACAAGGGCCGAAGCTATGGTAAATAACAGTCAACAACTGTAATTACTTAAGCAACAGCAGTGTAAAAACCCAGATAACTTACACCCTCCCCTGCTGAAATAAACCTGCAGGGTGAGCTAACTAGACACTCCTTGTTGTCAGCAGGCAAGGGGAGGGCATGAAGGATAGGTGATGAAACACACTAGGCAACAAAGGTAGCCTAGCTCTTATATACTAGCAAATGACTAAAATGTCATTCACTGCTATGCATAGATCTGACTCATATCCAATGCATATGATGTCATAGTGTGGTGTCATTGCAGGTGTCAACTTCATTGCACCACACCTGTTCCAGTGTTCAGTGATATGAACACAACTAGTTATTGTGGGTGGTTTTAGGGTGTTACAGTGGTCTATGTCCTCCATCCCTCCCCTCTTAAAAATGAAACCCATGGTTGAGAACAACTCATTGCTCTCAGCCTGACGAACCTCATGGACAAGGCTCACCATGCATGGCTCATGCACACAGTCATGAGCAGGGTGGTGTGCACACACTATTGAATGCATGCACACCTGGGTGTGCCATTGGGGGATTGTGTTGCAGCCAGGCCATGGTCCGGAGCCAGCTGGCTGCACAATCAGCTCCTTTTATGCCTCTGTGGCCCTACCTTCACTAGATGAAGGTAGTATGGGTTCCTTAACAGGAACCCTTGTTCGTACTGGGGCCAGTGCAAGCATGCACAATGATGTTGTCAGCTCATTGTTGGTGCAAGACATAATGTAGTGTCTGTGTGTGGTTTGGAAGGCTGAGTATGTCATGGTTGCATGAAGCTTGTACTTCTCAAGGCTCAGTATGAACTGAGTGTTATCTACCAAGAGGCCTTGGTAGTTAGCTGTTCTATTCTGGAAGAAAAGAGCTTCTGCTGCATCAGCTCTACAACTGGTGGCTTCACACCACCAACCAAAATCATTTGCTTCAACAGCAGATGTCAGCTCATCACCTAAGATGATGAGCTCTTTCTCAAGAAAGCTTTTAGAGGCTCTCTTGATGGCATTCCCATGGTAGGAATGCTGGTACAAGGAGATATTATCTCCTTGCAGAGTCAACATAGCTAGACTGTAAAAGCTCCACTGCTGGATGGAGAAGTGGAAAAGGTTTAAGGGCTCATACCCTGTTATGACCTGCAAGCACACTAACCTCAATTCTATTATTTCTGGTGAGAGACAAGGCTACTATGTATGCATTATATGGTGGTCAAGGGTAAAAACTATGGAAAATAACAGTAAACAACTGTAATTACCTAAGCAACTGCAGTGTAAAAACCCAGATAACTTACAGCTGCATATTATCTTGGAAAAATACAGAATCTCCAATGGCATATGATTTTGGAGTATAAGGATGTGACTTCTTCGTCAATAGCCATGCTGCTTTGGGTGACTGGGGGTAAAGCATATGATGTAGCTTGGCATGTCTTTGAATATCTTCCAAATTGAATGACCATCATGATAGTGAAGGCAATGTTAGAGACTTGAAGGTCTGAAGGGGAATAGGGTCTGAAGCTGTGTTGTTGATGGCCGGCATGGGGATAACAATGAACTGATAATTGATGGGTAGGGCTGTGTCATCTGGCTTGGCTGAACTGAGATGATGGAATAAGCTGAGATGAAATATATGCATGTGGAGCTTGGATTTTTTAAAGACTCCTCAGAGTTTGAAGCTTTTAGATATGTGTTATTCAATTTTCCTTCATCCACCCTTCTCTTGAAATTTGATATCCTCAGTCACTACTCATTGCAGATGAGCCATCAGTATTATCACTATTGACATCCAAAGGAAGCTTATTGGGTAGAATGGGTTGTCCATCTCAAGCATGATAGGGGAGGAGGCAAAAGGCTGCAATACCTCTCCTTGAGATTCTCCCATCAAGTTCCTTTAAGACATATGATCCACCTTGCATGTGTCATACGACTTCAAATGGTCCGAGGTAATGTAGTTTTGTCTTCCTGTCTAACTCTTTCTCAACTCTTGTATTGCGTACCAAGACAAGATCTCCTGGTTGGTATTCACCACACCATAATTGTTTCTAGAATCATTGTTCAAATTTGTGTTTGTTCCTTAGTTAGGATTGATGAAGGGTTTGTGTGGCTTGATCAATATCACTTTCATGCTTGGCAAGTTGGTGTATTCATAATGCAAGGAGTTCTTCAGTGGAGAGATTCTTCTGGAAACCTGAGATGAGATATGTGGCTTCAAAGAGGTCAAAGGGAAGAATAGGGTCAACTCCATAAATAAGATAGTATGGAAAAGATCCTGTGGCTTTTCTCACTGTAATGCAATCAGTGAAGAATGCATGATGAACTGGATCTGGCCATTTGGATATGTTTCCTTCACATGCTTTGATGAGAGATTCTCGAATCATAAAATGTCCTCATTCAACAACTCCAGTGGCTTGAGAATTGTATGGTGAAATTCGGATTTGGGGAATGCCATGTCAACGAAGGAGCTCTGCTGTTGCACATTTGACTTCTGAGCTATTGTCTGCAATGCTTCCATATCAACATAGGAGCTCCTTGAAAATGAACTGTGAAACTGCTCATGCAGGTGCCTTCTTGAGTTTTTGACCTTCTGCTGAACCAGAAAGATCATCTCTGGCTGCAATGATGTACCAATAACCTTGAGCCTTGAGCATGACCATGATTGTTAGGGGTCGTCCACAAATAAGCTACCTATTTATGAACAATTACTAGGTAGTTAAATAGTTCCAAATGTCCTTAGAAAAGGTTGTATGAATATTTCTTTATTATGTTCACATTGGGTCCA
>QFFB01001692.1:0-10812 GCA_003316465.1 Ramaria cf. rubripermanens
GATAGAATGTGAGGGGGAGACAGTTGTATACGGTCTCGAGCAGCTCTATGATGAAGGTTGAGTCGGATTGATGTGGGAGGGTGGGTGGGGTATGGAGCCCTGAATTCTGCCTCGTATTCTTCCCTTCCTTCATTGTGAACAATCTTGCCCGTGTATCCAAGGAATGTAAATGGCTGCGTGTCGTCTTGGAAATACACTGAATCTCCAATGGCATATGATTTCGGAATATAGGGATGTGACTTCTTCATTGAGAGCCGTGCTGCTTTAGGTGACTGGGGGTAAAGGATATGATGAAGCTCAGCATGTCTTTGAATATCTTCCGAATCGAGTGACCATCGTGATAAGGAGGGCGATGTTGGGGAATCAATGGTCTGAAGGGGAATAGAGTTTGAAGCTGCATTGTTGATGGATGGCATGGGGATAACAATGAACTGATAATTGATGGGGTATGGCTGAGTCGACTGGATGGGATGAACTGAGATGATAGAATAAGCTGAGATGAAATAGACGGGTGTGGAGCTTAGAGTTTTTAAAGGCTCCTTGGAGTTTGAAGCTTTTAGATGTGTTTCGTTCAATTTTCCTTCAGCGCAACGAGTGCGTGACGTGCCATGTCATGCGTGATGTTGTTGATGTCTGAGGATGTGCAGGGATGCTGCACAACACACCCCTTCAAGCCCTGTGTGTCCAAGGTTCAAGGACATAGAGGGCTTGCACGTATATGGTTTGTCTGTGGTATCCGGCGATGACAGCAGATATGGGTATTGAATGCAGTGCAGCATCGGGTACTGCTGCTGGTGCTGCGATGGATAGAGCTTGAAACGATGAGCTGGTTTGATGTGGTAGGCAACAAGGAACGAGTCATCGGGACTTGAGAACAATGAGCGCGGGACCATTCGAATGTACGTACGTGGAGCTTATAGTGCACATGATGACATTGTGGTCAGAAAGTAGCTCGCGGTTTGTGAGACCATGAGACTCTTAATCTGTTAAGATATGAGAAGGAGGAATAGAAGACTTGAAGGCAGAAAGACTCGATGTGCATCAACTCGAGCACATAACCGGCCTCAACAACATGAGGGACGGGCTAAAACCATATAAGATTAAAGTAACTAATGCTCTAGCTACTTATACATTGTCAGAAAGGAGCAGAGCCCCTGAAACACCGGATCATGTCACTGGCAATATCTAGGTGACATGAGCGTGACAAAATATAACAAAAGATAGTAATCCTATATTTATAACATGTTGTAAAGTCTGGATGAAACAGTATTTTTCCTATATTTTCTACTATTTTTCCCAGTAGTCTAGCTTATGTTTTGTTTATTGTCACATGTCTGTGACACTCCCATGACTCGCCAGCCTTCTCTTACCGGCATTCCATACTATTCTGCTGGTATTCAACCCCTATTCCATTTATATATAAATAGTTAGTTTCTTAGTTACAATAAATCATTGGTAAAAAGCCCATTCGCTCCCTAGAAGGAGTCCGGTCGTTTAGTTTGGAGTTAACATTGTCCTCCTCACTAATGTTTTGTTTCTCACGCGTAGCACAGCATTCTCTGTCTCCTTTCCCATACATTTCAACAGTGCCTTCAGCAACATCATTTACATACCCAAATGGACAGGCATCTGGGTCACTGTCGCAGGTTGATCTCAGCAATGCATCGCCTGCGAAATCAATCGCTTTCAGTTCTGTGTCGCCTACTAGAGGTGTGAGTATGGAAGGCGATGATATGGATGCAAGAGGTCAGGAGCTAGTACAATGCTGTTGGACTGATGATGAGACATTCCTGCCCAAGGAAAAGATCACAGAGTGGTTAAGTGGCACATGAGTCTTTATTGTGTATTTTTAGATGTGCTGCTGAGCAGCTGTTATGATTAGGGGATGAATCAACTCTGTCACTTTACATTACTACATGGACTTTTATGACTTTGCTGGATTATGGCATGTGTTTAGGTAGGTTATCTTTCTCTTTCCTGACTTTCTTCTCCCAATGCTGGTTCCAGATGATTTTGTGCCAAGCTCTATCTCAAGGGCGAGACACAGCAAATTGACCACATACTCTCCGAGTTCAGTCAATGCTACTGGGAATGTAATCCTAATAGCCTGTATGGTAGTGCTAGTAAGCACCCAGCTACTACCTCATCTTTATGTACCCATAACTTAATACTTATTCAGGCGTCGTCCATGCCGTCGCATATTCAATTCTGCTCTTGAACACCGATCTGCACATCGCCGACCTTTCAACACACATGTCATGAAATCAATTTGTCCACAACACTGTACAAGTGATTCAATCTCAGATCTGGACAGGTCCCAACCTTGTGCATGCAAACACACCTGACTTGACATATGATAATGCTAGTAGCACGCATGCATGGTCTGAAGGGAGCAAGGGAGGTGGGAACACTCAGCTCATACCCGAAGCATAGCAGTAGTGTGCATAGTTGGACAAGTGTCTCCCATGATGCTATCTCCTCTGTCCTCTCTGTAGTTTCTGATCCAGGCGAATCTGCAGTACATGTTCGGTGGTTACTTTGCCAGTTTGAGCCCGTTCAGATGGCTTCATTCGGTATGTGAACACCTTCCTGTCTTGAAGCCGTTTGCGCAAGCCAGCTTCCCCAAGGTCACCTTGACATTCCTAGGTTTAGCCACATCATGATTGACCTCACTGTTGCCCGTTGAATCATCCGATCTTTTGATGCTCCTGATCATGAGAGCCATTATTCATACTTATCCTGACAGAAAACTCACCTATTTTTTCAGTAAAAAGCCGAGGACTGCACCATGCCCTGGCCAGCCTATTTACAATATGTCATTGTCGTCCAAACGATAATCCATAATATCCATATCATCCAATGACTTGCTTCCTGCATCTCATTCAATTCAATCTACATGCATTCAAGGCGGAACCCCTAGAACTAGTCCTCGCCCTTGAGGCGGGGCTCATTCAAAGGTGCAGCCATATGCTTTGTCCTTGAAACTTTCAGAAACGCACTTGGATCCTGTTTCCATATCTTCCTCCGCATTGCTGGACAACCTGTTATGATCCAGTCCCTCGCAGATCTCCAGTGCCCCCATTCGGCAACTAACCCCATCCCAAGCCCATACCCCGAGCCTGACCTTATCTGAGCCCGTCCCGAAGTAGACTGAGCCTGAGCCTGATCCCCACTCCCTATACTCCACTCCCCCGAACTCCTTTCTTATCTGTCCCCAAGCTTCATTATGATTCCCTCAGTTAGTTTGTCCGACCCTGTTCCCTGTTATCTGTATATAAGTCTTGCTATGTATGCACCCTACTCTTCAGTCAGAAATCCAACTAGATACCATTTGAACCATTGACCAGCTTCTCGCTCCGTTGCCTCTTAGTCCCTTCGCTCCTCTTGTCCTAACTTGCTCTGAAATCAAGGGTGCGTGTAATAGTGGATGGTGCAGCACATAAGCTGAAGCCAAGCCCTCACTAGTACTCCTTGGCCGAGCTCGGTCCAAACTCACCCGAGGGCCCACACGAAGACCCGGTCTTAACACAACCACATCAAGCTAGCCTGTGGTCAGTGCTACACCACAGTAGACTCTGCTAATGTAGCACCACATATGGGACATTGTGTCACAATGAGGAGCTAGTTATGACAGTGGGCAGACAGTTTTTTTTTTTCTTCATGCCCCTATGCCATACCCGCCTCATTTACCATTCAGATTGGAGTGTGATGCACATACTGTACATAATAAGTACATACAATTAATGGAGATTTATCAATAGCCTAATATCCATGGGACTTTATCACAGTAAATGTGGTGAGTTGTACAATCTCATTGACTTCACCATCTTACTGGGATGTCCTGCAGGCTGCCCTGGCCTCATTTATTAACTATTATTATCCTTTCCCTTTATCTGGCTCAACCAGGGCTTGTCAGTTACTTAATGCAGGATATGGACTGATATGGTCAACTTGGATATATAAATCTGATAATGCCTTGTCTAGGTCTTCAGCCTTATCCGGCCTGATCATGCCGGTAGCTGTCCTGACGGCCCTTATCTGGCATTATATAGTAAATTGGGTTTTTCTGACATCGGTCTATTTAGAAAAAGGCACAAGACAAAAGCCAAAACGGAATGCGACTGAGGGAAGAGAAACATCCACTGCCATTATTGAAAGTTGTATATTCTCAAGCGCTGTCATTATAGCGTTCCATAACTCCCTGCCAGTTGATTCATCAGCATCAGAGTCAATGTCTTATGTGAATGAGTGAGGCACGCACATAATCTCACGCGCCCGTCAAAGCCGCTTGTAGCCAGCATGCCCCCGGTCGGGCTCAGAGCGACAGATTTAACTACACTTCGGGGAATGCGGGCACATATTGAGCGGGATGAGAAATGAGCGCCGCGCACGCATGCAAACGCGCTGGGACATACCTTCATACATGTGTCCGTGCAGTATGAGCTGTGATTCCCCCGTGCGCAAGTCCCAGAACCGCACTGACCTGTCACTTGAGCCAGATACGACGCACTGGTTGTCGTGCGACACGGCGACGGAGGTCACTTCATCCTACATCCATACTCATGAGCATCCCTCTCGCGAAGGGTGAAGATTAAGAGTTCCGAAAACAAGCAAAGAGGAACGCAGGGCGAATGACCTGCCACGCACCTTATGTCCCATAAACTCGACCGTACACACACACACCCCTTCATTCTGGCCGCCACCTACTTCCTCTGCACCTACATCATACAACTGCATCAACTCCCCACCCTGTGCATTTCTCAGCAATGGCTTCAACTCCCAATGCTTCACCGTCTGGTCCCAGCTCCCACTCACGAGGCCCATTCCGTCAGATGTGAACGCCACGCTTTCCACGTAGTGGTTGTGCCCCACGAGGTGCTCGACGAGTTGCCCCGTTTGGACATCCCAAAGACGCACGATGGAGTCGAAGTAACCAGCGGCAACAAGGCATCCGTCGGGGGAGATCGCGACGGAGAATACCTGCGCCCAGACCTACATATATGCATGACACAATCCACACAAGCACAACATACCCACCCGTAAACACCGCCGATATAAACACAATGTGTATCAACATGCGACACGCGACGATAAGTGATAAGAACACGCACACCCACCGGCACCGTGATCGACAAGGACAACGTCTTGTGCTGCCCGGTCTCCATGTTCCAGATGCGCACGGTGTTGTCCCAGGAGCCAGACACGATGAGGCGGCCGTCGCGCGAGAAGTCGAGGGAGGAGACCTCATCTTGATGGCCCTCCAAGATGGAGAGGATGCTCTCGTTCGCAATGTCCCATATCTGAGAGTGACGTGTGGCAAGGGGATGTGTGGGTGGTGAGGGGTAAATGTGCAGGTGAGGGGAAACGCATGATCGGTGGATGAGCGCGAATTGCAGGAATAAGATGGAATCAAGGGGAAGGTGAAGGAATAAATGAAGCATGTCAGCGAACGACAGCAATGAAACACGCACTCTAATCTTGTGATCCTCTGCGCCAGTCACGAGGAGCTTCCCGTCAGGGCTAAAGCATATACTCCTTATGCAGAGGTTTCCGAGAGCAGTGTCATCCACAAGCACACTGGTTAGAGTGTGGACAATGTGTGGGGGAGAGATAAGGTAGAAAGGATTAAAGGGGAATAGATGAAGCCAAAAAGGGCGACCACTCACCAAGTCGTTGCGCCTGTCGTCGTGTCGTATATCTGCGCAGAACGCCAGCACCCAGTCGCGAGGTACCGCCCATCGGCTGAGAAGCGGACAGAGGATACGGAGCTGGAAGATGCAGAGTTAGGCAACTACTAGACGAATATTATAAGACGAGTGAGGTGGATTGGATTGAATCCCAATACATCATAGGGATAAATACAATTGAAGCTTGATCCCACCATCTAACCCAAGAATACAAAAGCAAACCCAGCCTCCACGACTCACCAATATTTCTCATGATCATGTATTAGTTTATGCAATAAAGTTACGTCTACTTGACGCCGCGGAACAGGCTTGCTGAAGGTCACAGCCCAGCCTGAGCCCTGTTGTCAAAGAAGGGAATTAGGACGAGGTGTGGGGATAGAGGGCACGGCGAGGCAGAAAGGCGGGAGAGATCTAGCAGAGAGCGAGCAACGCACCAACTTCAACTCTGGCGGTGCCATGCGCGGTTTCGCGGCGGCCGTCTTCAGTAGCAACGAGACAATTCCATCGTGGCCACCCACCGCTGCCGCCTGCAGCGCACCACCATACAATCCACCTTGAGCGTGGATGTCGGCTCCTTTCTCTATAAGCAACTGGACAATCGCATCATGACCCTCAAATGCCGCTGCCTGCAGCGCATTGCCATCATATCTGCCTTGTGCATTTACATCCACCCCCTTTTCTAGGAGCAGCCGAACAATTGTACCGTGACCTTTAGACGCTGCCGTCTCGAGCGCACCACTATGATATTCGTCCAGAGCATTCACATCCGCCCCCTTGTCCAGAAGTAGCAGGACTGTCGTATCGTGGCCCTTAAACACCGCTGCTTGAAGCGCACTCCCATACATTCCTCCCTGAGCATTCACTTCGGCGCCCTTCTCTAGGAGCAGCTGAACAATCGTATCGTGACCATTGTACGCCGCCGCATCCAGCGCGCTCCCATGCTCTCCATCTTGATTATTCACCTCCGCGCCCCTCTCTAGGAGCAGCTGAACAATCATTTCATGACCACAATATGCGGCCGCCTGCAGCACACTCTTATAATTTTCCTTTTGAGCGTTCACATCTGCGCCCTTCTCTAGAAGCAACTGGACAGTCGAATAGTGGCCCCATAACGCCGCTACATGCAGCGCACTCCCATAGTATGTTCCGTGAATATGCATATCCGCGCCCTTCTCTATGAGTAACCGAACAATCGTATCATCACCTCTTACCGCCGCCGCCTCCAGTGAGGTCCCATAGTACCCTCCCCGTGCGTTCACGTCCGATCCCATCGCCAACAGGTGTTGGCATGCTCTTTCCAACCCAGTCTCAGCCGCATAATAAAGAGGTGTCCCAGGCATTTCCCATCGCTCGTTATGGCGGTAAAGCCACAGCCAGTTGGCATAAATAGCACTCTTGGGTTCTAGGAGCTCCATGACCAGTCTGTGAAGATCATTCGAGTTACCAGCTGGATCCGACCGAGCGTGACTCATCCAGTTTTTTGCAGCATAGCGAGATAGTGGGTAGGTCCTGAATGTAATCGAGTTTACACCATTATCCTGGTTGAATTGCAGTAGGTAGGCTAGACATGTCTTCGCAATGAACACATGTGCAGTCTGTTCATTAAAATGATAATATGAAAGTGGGACCGTGCTCTTGCGAAGGTGTTCCGAGATTAGATATTCCCGCACGGAAAAGTGCGCCAGCCTGACCTCTCTTGCTTCAGTGAACAGCGCCTTGCCGCCATAATGGTCAATATTGTCCTCATCTCTGCTGCCCTCATAGTCATCGTCCTCTGTGTTGCCGCTGTCACTGTATTCAGCAATATTGTTGTCTTGAGCTCGGAATGTAATGGTGACAAGACTGGAGCATATGGTCAATATGTCGCCTGGATCCCGAAGTCGCCGCCGCCGGTCAAAAAGAGGTCCGTCTCCTGCGTCAGGATCCGTCGCGAGCACTTCCACAGCCTCATCTGTTGATAATGTGCCTACAGAGAATGCGAGCCATTGCAACAGGCTCAGAGCATCTCGCCTATCGTCCTCGTCGATAGTGGCGAGAATTCGATCGTACGTCTCATTAAGCGTCTTTGGGAGCCGCGTGAGTGCTTTCTCGAGCGCCACAGGAGTTCGACATTTTCGTAATGCATCCAGTTGACAGACAACCCATCGAAACCTTGTCGTTCGGTCGGTAAGTATTTACACCCACGTGAATGGCCACTCACATTCCATGGGCGCCATCAATCAAAGTAGCCTTCACCATCTCCTTCTCCTCTACTGAGCACATCCTAAAGTTCGTATCCTCATCAAGTGTCCTGGACACGTGAACTCGGATGTCACCGTAGACAAGACTCTCGTCCATGGATACCTCATGTGAAACCAAACCGCTCAGCGCTTCTTCGATGTCGCGTTCTTTCCGACTCGTCGCCAGCAGGTGTAATGAGTTAAAATCCCAATTGAGGATTTCTTTGATCACTGTTAGAATCTTGGATCGTTCTGGGCATTCGTCAAGTGCATCAAAAACAAGATACGCCGTCTGGAAGCTCCCAATAATTGACTTTAAGGTGTTCATCAGCTCCTCTTGCGTTGCGGCCCGATGCCCACCATCGTCCTCCTTCTTAGAGAATAGTGACTCCAGCGTGTGGGGGATGCTCGCGCATTGCCGAGCTACTTGTTCGATCAGAGATCGAAGCACGGCATCAGACACTGTGTCCTTGTTGCTGCTGTTAAAATCAAAATAGAAAAATACGATTGCAAGAGAGGGGTCGGAACTGCAGTGACGTGAAAGCTCTTCGATGGTGGTCGAGCTGAACACGTGCATTCATTAGCATGATAGATGGAGATCACGGCGAATGCCAGATACATACCATAGGATCGTTTTCCCCGCCCCAGCTGTAGTAGTGTATCAGCGGAAGACACAGATCACGCAGCTTAATCGACGCACGTATACCGTGGAGCCAAAGAAACGAACGAGGGGCCTCTCGCCATTCTTGGAAGTGTTCGCTCTCTACAAACCAGGAGCCAGTCATTTTCCGTCGCATGTTACAAGCATTTCTGTGCTTTGATTCATGGTCAGGAGCCGCCAGCCATTTGTAGATCTGCTTGATATTTTGACGATGTTCTTCTACATAACGAAGCCGTGAGAATCAGTGTCCCAACTTCGGAAGCACGGGCGACATGCGACATACGCAATTTGGCCTGTTGCATAGCCTGGCTGATCTGAGTATTCTGTGTCTGCAAGAGTTGGACGTCGCCTTTTATGTCCTGCGTCGCACTAGAGACATCTCCGATTGACTGGCTGTGCTTAGCACCCTGTTCCTGCAAGGCTTCGACACCGGTGTGTATCTCCAGCGTCAAGCGTCTTTCTGAGTCATCAGCATCAGCTCGAAGGTAGCGGGCGCAACGTACGTCTGATCTACTTCCATCGCCATAATCAATGAGTCTCTGAGCTTCCCAATGTTGTCGACCGTCTTGTTGACTTCCGTCTCCTTTAGCGGCCACGTCAATGCTTGCATGCCGCCTTTCCGTCCAAGGTCCTTTCCCAGACCCTCCATCTCGCGACCCAATGCTGCCTCGACGCTCTGCGTGTTGCCATCCGGCGCCCCCTCGAGACTCCCCATCTCGAAACTCTCAATCTCGTCACCCAGCACCGCCCGCAGACGCTTCATCTCGTCGCCGCAAGCATGGAGCCGCTCATTTAAAGCCGACAGACGAGTGGTCTGTCCTGACCCCAA
The DNA here is from genome assembly GCA_003316465.1 of Ramaria cf. rubripermanens. Lineage (NCBI taxonomy): Eukaryota > Fungi > Basidiomycota > Agaricomycetes > Gomphales > Gomphaceae > Ramaria > Ramaria cf. rubripermanens. Next base: position 9,397 of record QFFB01001692.1, read on the forward strand.
TCGGGAGGTCTCTGCCGTCTCATCATTTACTAGCTGCAGCACTTGTGTCAGCACTGCACACAGTCCTACCAACTCTGTCCTGATTCTATCTCGATCCCTGGATGCGGTCTTCACTCCAGCTACATATTTGGAACACACGTTGATATTCGATCCCGTGAGTTGAATAACGGCAATGACGTTCGCTGATTGGTTTCATTAGCATTCTACCTAGAGTTACTGGTTGTCAATGACTTGCCTACTATCCCCAGATTTGCCAGTGCAGCCATAGCGTCGTGTGAGTTAGACTTATCGAGAGCACAGCTTTGCCGCCTATTATCGCAGCGTCTATGGGAAGAAGAAGTCGGCGCGTCTACATGAACCCACAGAAGACTTCAAACACCATTTCAAACGTATATGCTGACTACTGGATGGTACTAGTGGCTCCACATCACTTCCAAACTGCTGAACCACATAGATCTCTTTTGTTCCATCGTTTGGCCTGTCTGAATCTAGGTCACGTCTGAAGATGATCCATTCTAGTACGTGTTTAAAATTTGGAACCATGAAAACGTCAGAAAAATCGTGTTGGAGTCACGGGTAGAAGAGCGTGGTCCAGAGCCTGGTAATAATCTATGCATTGAATCACACCAATTAGACATTGGGATATTACGGTTAGGGAGTATCTGAATTTTTATAGACCTATGCTAATTGTAGTTCGATCGAGGAGGCGTACGTCCGAACCCACTGCCCAGGATCCTGATGTTCACCCTCGTCTATCCTGCGGTCTGATCAACCTCCAGTCAGTTTTCGTTGATCGTGCGTGTTGATTTATACTACTCATCGTCGTTTTCTGTCCCCGTTAAGTTGCGAACCATAGGGGAGTACCAATGACACCCACTCCTTGCAATAACTGCTTGTCCACCCTTCTTTGTAACCATATCACAATTACACATTTGGAAAGGATCTGTGACTCGACATTGAAAGTTTCCGGGTGTGGTTCACACTTTCGCACAGTCGCTTACTAGATCACCAACAACGGGAGGATAAGTGTCGTTGATAGCAATGTCCCTCCCTCCCTTGACGGTGACATTCACAAGCATTGTTTGACTTACGTGGTACGCCCTGGTGAACTCTTTCCATGTCTCTTAAACAAGTCATTTCACAAGCCAATGCGCTGGAACCGCTGAATAGTAAATTGGGTACTCACTTGCCATTAGACTCGGTATTGCACAGGGTCGTTGGGGTTGGGGGTTGGGGTTATAGAGATGTTCTAGGGTAGCTAGGGTAGGTTGAAAACCCATAAACCCCAGGGTACCACCACTACAAGGCCATGCTTGACCAGCATGGTGTCCTGGACACCACACTGTGTCACTGGTGTACTAGCATGGTGTCTTGGACACCACACTGTGTCACTGGTGTGCCAGCATGGTGTCTGTT